>MU224173.1:844227-859160 GCA_018584345.1 Thuja plicata
AAATTTAATCACTTAAAACTAACTGATCCACATTCATACATATATGAAATTAATCTAACAACTATTAGCATCCACAACATGAAATAAATAACTCATGACATAGAATTTTGGTAACCCAGAAACCCAAATAGGTAGAACTGGGGTGGGGATGACACACACAAATTTTTCATTACTGCAGCAATAAAGTGTGCATGTTAGGGATACAAAGTTTGATCACAATATGTAATCTACCTGGCTAAAGGTATGCCTGGTTAAGAGATTTAGATCATTACAATCTACCTTGTAAAATGATTTAAACTTACAACAAAGTAAGCACTTGGCTAAGAGATTTAGAAAGGTCTGCTAGAATCACTCTGTTAAGAGATTTCACCTGATACACTTGTTAGATTGTCTCAAGATATGATCCTTCGATGTGCACTCTGATGCTGATGATGGATCTCCTCTTTCCAATACCTTTTCTAAGCTTATAATCTAATATGTCTTTACTCTGCTGTTCATTGCTCTGTCACTCTGCTAGATCTATGCTTCTTCCTTAAAATAACTCTTAGCACATCTCTCTCTACGCATACACTCTTTTCTATCATACTTTAGGGTTTAAGAATAAATCTTAATATACTTTATAAATCTAGAAATTAGATCAAGATCAACGATCATGATCAAAAGCTTATGTCGCTTAGGCATTACAATTTTCTGATTGGCTCCATGCCACGCATAGGATAAAACAATTAAATGCATAATTAACTCTATTGAAATCATTAAATGCATGAACAAGTCAGCCCAAAATGATTTACCTACAAATTTGTTTCATTCCTAACATGTATGTCAAAATTGTCTCGCTCAACACTTAAGTCTTTGGCACTCGGCATGAACATGATCAGCTTTTGCTTGATTACCGAGTCACTCGGCAACCATAAATTTTCTCAGCAACGACTATGCCGAATAGCTCAGTCTATACTAGATAGCTCAGCCATAGTGATGACTGGCTAACCTACCTGGATAAATGACTAACTGTGGGTCACTAATGATCAACAAAACTTAGAGATAAAAAATCTCCCCCTTTGATATTAGTGGAAAAAATACACTTATCATTTCTTTCCAACCAAAATTTTCCCAAGTACACAATATACTCCCCCTAGGAATGTACTCCATACTTCATACAAAAAATTACATAGTATACATGCCTTCAACAAGAATATTTATACCTGGTTTTGTTCCTCTTGTTCTGAACCCTTATCAGTTTCCCCCTTGTTTTTCTCACTAATAGCTGGTGGGGTTAAGTTATACTTGTCCAAAAATTGTTTATGAAGTTGTAATGTTAAATAAAATTATGTACCCCAACTCTCCTTTACATACTTCATAACCTGTAACTTGATTTCTAGATCGGAAGCTAGACTCACCAAACTATCTGCAGTAGAGAGATGAGAATCCCTCTTGAATAAGTCTTTTGCAGCTGAAAGTTCCTTCTGAATAACCTCTAGATGAGGTATTAAGGCAGTCTGAATAGTTATTAACTTTGCTCTTATTTTGCCATCTTTAGCCATAAGCTCGGCTAATCTTCTTTGTGTATGAGTCAACTTATAAAAGTGTATGGAGCTAGTGCTAGCATCCATGCTTAATGAACTACCAATTGACTTCAAATCTAATTGCAGCTTCTCAATAAGTTGTAGATTATCCTTTGTGAAGAATTCTACATCACATAACTTTCTATACAAATAATAAACATTATTTGCAACTTCCTCAAGAATCTCTACAAGAGAAGAAAGTTCAACATGTTTTGTAGCAATCTCTGCTGAGATTGTAACCACCCAAAATTGGCATCTTGCAACCCTAACCAATTTTGTTGAATTTTTTACTCTTCTAGATCATCAAAGTCCTATTGTACTAGGCAATTCTGAGTTTTGACTGACTCTACTCGACCTAAGTGTCAAATGTAGAAAATCCTAAATCTACATTAATCATATATTATATTTAATTCCTAAATATCTATTGGATAAACAAACCCTATGATTAAATTAATTTAATTAATTAAGTCCTAGCACTTTAAATTAAATTAAATTCACCCTTTTTAGCTAAGACACATGAAAAAGGAATTAAATGATATTTAACTATTAAATAAATATCCTCATTTTTAATAATTGAATTTAATTATTCAGATAATTGAGAAAAAAGCAATTATGAGGTCATATTTATTTAATTAATTAAATATTCTCTCAAAAATCTTATCTCTGTTCAGAAATAGAATCTTTGAATTAATTGTGCTTTAAAAAGAAAGAAAACAGTTAAAATCAAATAAAACAGAATTAAATCAGAGAAAGAAAATAGTTAAAGCAAAGGGAAAACAATTTATTGTTTTCTTTTAAAGAAAACTTTCTATTCTGAACTGGCTTTTCTATCTGTTTTATTTCAAAGAGGAAAGTTTCTATTCTGATCATCTTTGAGTCTATAAAAGAACTCTCATTCTCTCATTCAAACACCACTCATTTTTATGCATTGTTAGAATACTGAATTATTGTCACATTTCTTGATAATCTCATATAGAATAATCTCAGTTTTGCAATAGACTAGTTTCAACTTCTAGAATAATTGCTTTGAAATCATGTCTTAGATTATCTTACATCTTTCAATTCTTAGAATAATTGTGCATTGCATTGCATTCATGGAGAAAAATCCTTCATTCCTAGATTGGTGTATGGTTGTGAGACTCTCGTTCTGGGAGTAATTTCAAAAACCCGTCTGGATAAAAGGCAACAGGTTGAATCATGCAGGCAGACAGGATGAATAATCTCATATTTAGTCTTGTGTGTATCTGATGAATAAGGACTATGTTGAAGTGTCTGGTGAATTAACAAGGCCAAATTTACCACATACATTTCTGGCGCCCACCATAGGACAGAACATCTATTTCTGTCATCACATTTGAATTAGTTTTGAAAATCTTGGGATTATGTTTGTACTCTGATTCTGTAGGTAAAACAATGCATTTCATCTTTGTTTTAGCATGGAGCAAGTTTGAAAATTTCTTCTATCTTCTATCTATTATTCTCTTAGTATTTTTGAAGCTCTCATTTTGAGCCAAATGTGACTCCACCATCGCGTCCGGAGCATCATTTCGGTTGAAAATGACTGTAAACATGCCTATACTTGTCAAAAGTTGAATCTGTGGCAAAAATATTTTGCCCAAAGAAGCCGTACAACCTGTTGCATGGAAATCAAGACAAATTTCAGATTTTCCTGCGTGCAGCCTGAGATAGATTTTGAAAAAAATCTAAAAAAAAAATTAGATTTTTTTTACTATGTTAAATTTGACGGCCATCAAACCATCATTCCCCATGACCTTCTATGACAACCACGAAACCGTCAAATTTAAAATTGCAAGTTGATGATGTCAGCATGGTTTGAAAATTTTTTAGCCTTCACCATTGAGCTTTTTAAATTTGCAATCTAACTTTAAACGATCTTATCTTGCTCATTTTAGGTCCAAATTGAGTGTAAATATATTTTTTTATTTTAGGTAGAATTGTCTGAAGATTTCTAGGTTTGTCTTAGTTTCTAGATTTTGGTAACATATTTATCATAAACTGTAGGTTTTCATCATTGTACCTGTCTAATCCTCTATTTTGCAGCTTCTGAAGCCTCGTACGGGCTCATACATTAACATTTTTTAGTGCAATTTTTTTTTAAAGTGTGTGATTTTCCATCTAATTTTTTAATATGTGATCTGTTTTTTTATTTATAGATTTTGATAATGTGGACTAATCTTTGGCTTTGATTTTCATGTGATTATCTTTTGCATACAGCCTAACAGTGGTTTGCAGGACACTGAGATAAAGAAAAAGCCATCATAAAACTTCTAATGCGTTTATTGCAGGATGTTGAAATGAAAAAATGCATTACAAACTACTAATGGGTTTATTGTAGGACATTTGTTGAAGACCTTGCATGTTTTCATAACTTCTTATATTTGTTTTTGGTAGTTAAAACACACTTCGGTTAGTGCTTAAAATGAATCATTGTCTTTGTGTGATTGAAGTGTTTTTTAGATTGTAATCCTAAGAACTACATGAGCGTATCCTCTCCCCTCACCTTTATGGATCTTGGGTGTAAGAGAAATTCATGTGATTCTTCTAGAGTGGCTACCTCCTGAGAGATTTAGCAGAGTCAGTGAGAGTGGATGCCCAATCGGTAACAGGCTAAAGCCAAGCCCTTCCAAACCGGTAAACAAAAAATGCTATTGTGATTAATGTCACAATAGATAGGTGTGAATTCATTGTGGCAACCAAAATCTCCTCCATTACCCTAGTGGTGCATTAAAGTCCTGACATTGTTAAGATGAAAGCCTTGCTTTGAAAGGATTGGGAGAGCCCCCTTTATTGGGAAAATGACTTGATCACAACCACCTGAACAGACGACCTTACTACAAAATGTTGTTTTAGTTTTCCAAAAACCCTCTATCTGTTGGTGCGGAAGGTCAGAGACCAACTAAGATACCCCACATTCTTACAGCTTATAGTAGAGATAATAGCCCTTTGGGAATTAATTCCTTTGGGGTGTGAAGCTTGGTATGCCTGAGAAGTGAGTGCATATGTAAGGAGGAGCTCGTGCTTCCAAGCTTCTAAGTTGTCCACTAAGAGTAAACATAGCTAAACTTCGGTTCAAGTGGGGATTGAACAGATATTGTCTTGGCTATCCCTGGATTGTGATGTTCTTGTTTTGGTACTACAAACATTCTATTTAATGTGTTTTGCATGGGTGTATCATTAGAAAAATCAAAACTATCGTCAAAACACATGAACTTTCAATCTTGAACATGTCCAAAAAAATCTGTAACTTGAACTATCTGTCAGAAAATAACATGATTTCATCTTGGGAAATGCAAACTGGTCTTAACAATCTGATTCTATAAACGCATTTTTTTCAACATTTGCATAGTTTCGCGTGACATTTCCCAATCTTCGCGTTCTTTACTGCACATCTTCGTGCGATATGAAATACACTATCATGTGACATTTGGCAATAGTACCATTATTTTGTCACTTTTCATTCTATCAACTGGTGTCATTCTTCACACGAATACTATAAATTTTCACATGAATCTGTGAGAATCTTCATGCGAAAGAGCATTTCTTCATGAAACTGGAGTCTTTTGTCCAAAATAGTGAGCTAAAATCTATCAGTCAGGTGTACTTCTGTCAAATTGAGTCTCTGATATGGGTCTGTTTTTCTACCCTCCATCTTCACACAGTCTGAAACTTGATTTCTTGGGTTGAGGTTTATGGGATTCTTTCTTAAACTAGTCTTGTCTCATGTCTTTTTGATCTCTTTTCATCTGTGTTGTCATGCCTTGTGTCACAATAGTCATCTCTTGGCTGTTCTAGCCTTATCTCTGACAATTTGCACCAAGGATACTTCACCTTCTTGGCACGTTCTGCGCAATTTACTTTGAGATAGTTTCAAGTTTGGTCCTAGTTCACATCCCTTGTTCAAAACTTTGTCTATGACTGTCACAACTTGAAGTGGCAAAACATTTCCTTCAATCAATCGAGATGAATCTATTCTTTCCACACCATTACCTACTACATCTAGTGAGGAATCATCTCGATCTCCTTCTCCAATATGACGAACTTACAATAAATGGTCATTTCCTATGGATTTTAGTCAGGTTCAAAATCCTTTGTTCCAAGAAGACCAAAATTCTGAGAACACTCAATCTTTTCATACCGAGTCTTTACACCTTGAATCCTTGTATTTTGGCAAGATGACAGATCATAACTAATCAGGTGGTGAGGTTAGCAGAACTGACCTCTTTAGAAATTGGGGTAAGTTCCATTCTGAAGACCACGCTAACAATGTAGAAGTAGAAATCACTCCAGAGAAGATTGCACAAGCTCGTGCTAACAAATATTTATGTAGAATGATGGGAGTCCTCCTAGCTAAGGAGAAAGAGAAATACATTCTTGAACTAGCTAATCAAGGGGCTAAGTTACCTTCCAATTATGTTGTAGAAACACTTGTTGAGAAAGAGGAAGAAACTAAAAAATTCCCGCTTGTGAAAATAAATGCAAACCATGCAAGAGCAAATTTATCAACTCTTGAAAGAGAAAGAAAAACCTACTACTCAATTCACATTGGACAACATTTGTCCATTCTCATTTGATAAGAGTCTACGTATGCCTCATTTTCCCAAAGGAGTTGAACTTCCTAAATATGACAAATACTTGGGCACATCTGACCCTCAAGACCATTTCAGAGAATTTGGTGCTCTCTCCATGGAATTCATACATGACACAATCTATCTCATGCGTCTTTTCCCACTTAGTTTGGGAGGATTAGCTATGGAATGGTTCTCTAGATTGCCAACTGGCATAAATTTTTTTGACAAAATTGCCAATTTTTTTCTACAACACTATTCTCACAACATCCAACATCTGGTTCATATCTGAGATCTTTGAAATTTGAAACAAAATCATGGGGAATCCTTCTTGGCTTTTCTCTAAAGATGGAGACAACTTTACACATGATATTCTCCCAAGATACTTGAATCTGAAAAGTTGGACACCTTTCTCGATAATCTTCTCCCCAACTTTGGGTAGCAAGTATAGCTACAAGGTCCTCTAACCTTTGATGACATGATTAAACAAGCTGTCAGAATTGACACATTTATGATCAAGAAAGGAGAATTGACCTTACACAAGGAAAAAAAACAAGGGTCTTCTTCCTGAAACAAAGATAAACCCAAATTTCCCAACAAGAAACAAAATATTGTGAATGATGGTGTTGTAGACAATGTGACTCCTGAGCCTTCCAAGGCTTCCTTTAATCTCACTACCATGATGCAAGCAGCCAAAGCCACTGAACAGGCTGCAGCAGAATCCAAACCAAGTACTTCATATTTTTTGGACCTAAACCTTGGACTCCTAGGCCCAAGCGTGAATTCACTCCTTTAGGAGAACCTCTTGAGGAGGTTTACAAGACTCTTGTGGACAACCATTTACTCACTCCATTGGATAATTCACGACCTTATGATCCACAACCAAGACCCTCTTGGTGGAATGAATCTGCTTATTGTGATTTTCACGAAAACAAAGGTCATAAAACCGCTACTTGTCTTAAATTGCGGCATAAAATCTAGGATCTCCTCGATAGTGAGGTTATTGTTGTAGGAGGTCACAACAAAATTTTTGACCACCAAGATTTCAAAGACCCATTTCCTCCTCATGGAAAAGGTGAATCATCTAAAAGAAAAAATACTGATGCTAAGGTCAACTATACATACACCAATAATGACAATGTCATTAATATGGTTGAACCTGTTGATACTGAATATTGTAATGTCATCATTCTCAAGGGGAAGGAAGATGCTTCCAAGTCCAAAACACCTTTCACTTTGTGAGGGTCTTCACCTCAATTTTCTAAACAAGAACAGTCTCAAGTGAGTGCTAACATGGTCACTCGATCTCACGCTAAGATCATCCTCAAAGGCCCTGAGCCTTCTATATCTACAACAACTCAACCTTTAGACAAAGCTAAGGTTGACTCTACCAATAAGAATCTGAAAGTGGGTTCCTCATCTAATGCTGCCAATTATAACATTCTCGATCAATTGCAATGTACTAATGCTCAGATAACTATTTTTGAGCTCCTCAAAATCTCCCCTGCTCATAGGGAAATCTTGGAAAAATCCCTCTCAGAGGCAAATGTCCCAAAAGATCTTGATCTTGACCAGTTTCAATCTATGGTAGGTCACTTGACCTCCTCACATTACTTGTCTTTCTCTAAGGAAGATGACCATTCTTTGAGTCACCCATATAATAACCCACTACACATTGAAGTCATGATTGGTCCAAAGCGTGTTCGTCGTGTTCTCATAGATAACGGTGCTGGCCTAAATATTTTCTCTGCTGGCTTCCTTATTGAGTTAGGCTATGGCAAAGATTGCATTAATTCTCGCAAAAAGATTACTATTAAGACCTATGATGAGGAAGAACATAAATCCAAGGGGCTAGTTGTATTGCCAATTAGAGTTGGTCCTGTTGAACGAGATGTTGTCTGTCAAGTGCTTGACATCGCTTTGGCATATAATATTCTATTAGGAAGGACATGGATCCATGAAATGTAGGTTTTCCCTTTTGCATACCATTAGTGCATTAAGTTCCCATTTCAAGGATCTGAAGTGACTATACCTGCTAATACACGTTATGATTGCAATGCCCTCATAAAATCTGCTGACATCTTTGTGTTGGTATCTTTGTGCCTACCAACAAAGAATCTATTGAAATCCTTGAGAAAAAATTAAAAGAAATAGGAAAGAGTTTGACACTCAAAGAAATTGATATGGGAGGATATCAGTTTGAACCTATGCTATCTATTACATCTTTGCCTTTGTCTCCACGTTCTCTTGGGAGACCTTCTGAAAGCACTAAACCTTCTACGGTTCCTCCTCCAAAAAATTATGGTGGTACTTTTGTACAAGCCACAATACCATTAGAAGAAGAAGCTAAAAACAGAGCTATCAAAGCTTGGATCTATAAAGGAGAAGACAATGTTGAACAAACTCCTCCTTATGACATAAAACCTGAGCAATATGGAAAAGGTTTATCTATTATGCAACATTTTGGCTATAAAGGAAATGGTCCCATAGGTGCAAATCATAAGGGATTGATTGCACCACTTGAAGCTATTGGTCGCAGAACATGTGACTCTATAGGTATAGGCTTCAAGAAACTCACATTTCAACTAGGAATAAACAAGTTTGTACCTCAATAAGATAAGAAACCAACACCTGAAGAAACATCTAAAATTGAAGAACTTGAAGATAGCTCTGATGAGGATACTTTTCCTTATCCTATTCCTCTAGACCTGGCAACATTCTTTGCTGAGCTAGATAAATTTGTACCGTGTGTTAGTACAGTAGACACTGACAGTGATTCTGATACCACCACCTCACTTGCTCCATTCACTTATGAGGAGTGGAAAAAAATATATACTCTAAATCCTGGTCATCAAGGTGATTTATACATACCACCACACTTTCAAGAATAGTTTGACCATGAATTCTAGTCACTTCTCATTACACAAGAGAAAACTGATGCTACAAACACTACTGAGGTACCTAGGTCAAAAGGTGCTCATCTAACCAGAGTAGAGGTTCTAGGTAGAACTCATCCCAACTAAGGACAAAGAGTTGATTTCACTCATGTTCTTGATATGACACCTAATGATGAAACAACCTCTCATGAATATGAGTTCGACAGCTTGTCATATGCCACTTCTGACAGAGATACAAATACAACTAATGCATATGAAAACCTTCTCAAAGTAGGTGAACAGTCTAGTGTAGGGTCACATGAGTCTGACTCCCTAGATGTTAACATGTTGTCTACTACGGTCGCTAGGAATCAAAGGAATTCGATTATACCTCTGGATGAGATTGCTTTAGATCTCGACTTGCTTGTCCATGCCTTTGATGATTATACTGTGAATGCACTTGAACCCGTCACTCCTCTTTCACTTTGCCATCCTGATCTTATAGACTAGAACTCTACCTCACCATCTAATGAAGTCTTTACATTCTAGAATGATTATGCTCTTGCCTGTCACCTACACGCTATTGAACTTGTGACGTCCTCCACTAGAGAAGAAATTGTCAATATGACCGAGGCAGACATCAAGTATCTTAGTCACAAAATCAAAAGAACAAAAAATAGGCGCTCTGATGTTGAAAACCACCTTGTGGTAGTATCAGAGCCTAAAATAGTCAAAATAAAAGACGTATCCAAGGGTGAAAACCTCTTCGAGGTGCCTGAGGATGAGATACTTGATGCACTTCCAAGTCATTTCTAGGAGTGATCATCTGTGCTAATTGAACCAACTCAACCTATCAGCTTGGGTACAAAGGCAAAACCTTAAATCATTCACTTGGCACAATCACTATCAGAGGCAGAGAGAGAGGAATTCACTACATTCTTCAGAAGAAAAAAAATAAACTTTGCATGG
Source organism: Thuja plicata (assembly GCA_018584345.1). NCBI lineage: Eukaryota > Viridiplantae > Streptophyta > Pinopsida > Cupressales > Cupressaceae > Thuja > Thuja plicata. The sequence continues at coordinate 854,221 of MU224173.1, forward strand.
AAATATTCAGACATGCCAGGATTAGACCCTAATCTAATCATGCATCATCTATCCATTGCACCAAGTGTTAAGCCCGTCAACCAGAAGTTTCACAAAATGCATCCACATGTAGCTCTACTTGTCAAAGCTGAATTAGAGAAACTTCTTAAGGCAGTTTTTATCAGAGTAATTGATTATGCCGAATGGATCTCTAATATTGTTCCAGTATCAAAACATGATAAATCTATATGAGTCTGCACAGACTTTAGAGACTTGAATTTGGCTTGTCCTAAGGATGATTTTCCATTGCCTAATATTGATATGCTCATAGATATGACAGCTAGATATGAAATGTACTCACTAATGGATGGTTTCTCTGGCTATAACCAGATAAAAATTGCACCAGAGGACCAAGAGAAAACAACCTTCACATGTTCTTGGGGCACCTTCATTGGAATGTCATGTCCTTTGGACTCAAAAATGTCGGTGCTACATATTAGAGAGTTATTACCACCATATTTCATGACATGATGCATAAAACAATAGAAGATTATGTGGATGACACTTTAGCTAAGAGCATGCACTGAAAGAAGCATCTTTCTGATCTAGGTCCTATACTAGATCGTATGGAACAATTCAGTCTGAGGCTCAATCCTAAGAAATGCGCATTTGGTGTAACCTCTGGAAAATTTCTTGGCTACATCATCTCTACCAAAGGTATTGAAGTAGATCTTACAAAAGTACAAGCTATCATGGAAATGCCACCACCGAAGAATATTAGACAAATGAGAGGACTTCAAGGCCGACTGTAGTCTATTCGGCATTTTATCTCTCAACTGGCAGACAAGTCACAACCATTTACCAAGACTTTTCACAAGGGTGTGGCTTATCAGTGGAAAAAAGAATGTGATGAAGGGTTCACACAAATCAAATAGTATCTTGCAAACCCACCAATCTTGATGCCTCCTATTCATGGGAAGCCCCTTATACTTTACATATCTTCTACAAATACATCATTGGGTATCTTATTGGCTCAAGAAGATTAGCACAACAAAGAGAGGGATATCTATTACCTTAGTAGAACTCTGGTCTCATATGAAACAAAATATTCTGCTATAGAGAAGGCTTGGCTTACAGTGGTGTTTTCTTCACAAAAATTGCGGCACTACATGTTGGCTCATAATACATGTCTAATTGCTAAAATTGATCCTCTGAAATATTTTTTCAGTAAAGCTACACTCACAGGTAGACTAGCTAAATGGGTCATGCTTCTCAGTGAATTTGATATTGAATATGTTGAAAGGAAAGCCATTAAATGATAGGCAATAGTAGATCAATTGGCAGAAGCACCTCTAGTAGATCATCAACCATTGCACATTGAATTTCCAGATGAGTCCATATTACTTCTTACACATCGATCATGGACTATGTTTTTTGATGGTTCATTTACCCAACAGGGGTTAGGTGTTGGGATACTATTCATTACACCTCAAAGGTACTCTTTACCAAAAGCATATAAGATGTTTTTTCCTTGTACAAAAAATATTGTTGAGTATGAAGCCTTAATCAATGGTATGAAGATCGCCCTTGAGTGGCGAGTAGATGAACTCAATGTCCTTGGAGATTTACAGCTAGTCATCAATCAAGTCAATGATATCTATCAGACAAGGGATGACAAGTTGGTGCCTTATAAACGGTTGGTTGATGATCTCAAGAATTATTTTACTCACATCACATTTTGACAAGTTACAAGGGTAGATAATGAAATAGCAGATGTCATGGCCACTCCCACCTCTATGCTACAGATGCCAGAAAATGATTTTCGACATGAATTCCTAGTGGATACATTACGCTACCTAGCCTATGATTCCCTTGATTCTTGGATGATCTATTCTGTTATTGGACATGACTCATCTTGCTACCATCATATCTTTTCCTACCTTCGTGACCAGATTGTTCCAGACACTTACACCTGGAATGAGAAACGTCACTTAATCTGCAGTGTTTCATGGTTCGTCATCATTGCTAATGACTTGTATAGACATGGTCTAGATGGTACCCTCCTTAGGTGTTTAGAACCTGATGAGTCCAAATGAGTGTTAGTAGAGGTACATGAAGACATTTGTGGGTCCCACTCTAATGGCTTGACATTAGCCCATAAAATTATTAGAGCTGGTTACTATTGGCCAGATATGGAAAAAGAGGCTACACAGTTTGCTAGGTCTTGCAAACAATGTCAACTACATGATAATCTAATTCATGCTCCAGCCAAGTAGCTTATTCCATTCATTACTTTCTCACCATTTCAACAATGGGCCTTTGACTTGGTGGGTTAGATTTACCCTTCGTCCTCCAATGGACATAAGTTTATAATCATAGCTATGGACTATTTTACTAAGTGGGTGGAGGCAGTCCCTCTCACCGTTGCCAATGGAAAAATAGTATCTATGTTCATTCTCAACTACATCATCTACAGGCATGGTGTACCCTCAGCAATAATCACTGATAATGGGTGACAATTCAAAATCAAGGATTTGACAGAGCTATGCTCTAAGTTTAAAATTACTCAACATTGGTCTTCCATCTATTATCCTCAGGGTAATGGACAGGCGGAAGCATCCAACAAGACAATCCTTAAAATCCTGCATCGCACAGTGCATAAATATGGATGAGATTGGCATCTCTGGATCAATCCAGCTCTTTGGGCATACAAGACAAGCATAAGAACACCAACATGGGCTACACCCTATGCTTTGGTTTATGGAGCAGATGTTGTGTTACCAATTGAATTTGAGATTCCTTCTCTGCGAGTCTCTCTAAAAGGCCTCATTACTGATGAAGATAATAGAATATCTCAGCTACAAGACCTAGAACTACTTGATGAATGTCGACAAGTGGCATTCAATCACCTTAGAGAATGCCCTAAAAGGATGTCCAAGAGCTATAAAAAGAAGGTTAGACTAAAATATTTCCAAGTGGGTGACCTCATTATGAGGGAGAACCCTAAGAATCAACAACATCAGATCTAGAAAGGGAAGTTTGAACCAAATTGGCTTGGTCTGTATGTTGTCATTGTAGTGTTTGGGTCTGGTACCTATCAATTTTCTACTACTGAAGGAGAAAAAATAAAGAGCCCATCAACGCTCTTCATCTGAAGCGGTTCTATAGCTGAGCCATCTTCAGTGTGCTCATGTATATAGTAAAGTCCTGAAAAAATTCTAAAAAATCTAAAAAGTCTTGAAAAAATGATCATCTTAGTGAAAACCTAGTGATAGGTGGTTTGATGTATCTCCAAAAAAAAATTATATATTCCAAAAATACAAAAAAATTAAAAATTGAAAAATACAAAAAAAGAGAAAAACAGAAAAAGTGCCATTGATGAAAACCTGGCAAATAGGCATCATGGTAGCAAAAAAAGAATTTCTGCCAAGAAGGTGAAAACCTGGTAAATAGGTGCCTCTTGTTCCACAATGCTATATCTACCATAGCACCACTTGGCTTTATGCATTTACTTTCCTGCATTGCTTCTTTCCTACTTTCCTGCTTACATTTGCTTTCAGTTCCCATCAAGACACCAACTCACATGGATTGAAACTGGTCATACTTTCAGGGAAACCCTCCTGATCTAGGGGGCACTGTCCTATTATCTTTTAAGGATCTTCTTCACATCGATCACCAGTGGTTCTCACTACATCTTCCTACTGATGTATAGCTTACATTTGAGCATCTCTCTCACGTTGGTCACCAGTGGTTCTCACTATGTCTACCTACTGTCGTTATTCTATCGAGATTTCTCACATTTGTTATAGTTGGTGTTATACTCAAATGCTCTATCTATCAATACTCGGTCTTGACGATTCTATGCTTTAGTCTATACATTTATTTTGGTCACTTTTGTGACACTCTGGTCCCTTTGTGGACCCTCCTGACTTGTCATTGATTCAGCGCCATACGCTTGGGGAAATCAAATCTTGTTTGTCCTCACAATATACATCAATTCATTCATCATTACTTGGGGGCATGGGCCCCCCATTTGATCACATCTTTGGTTTACACCTGAGTCAGTCATCTTGTCACTTCTCAAGGACAACACGCTACTGACACAACCTAGTGTTTTTAAACACCACCATAAACAGTGTTTTTTAACACTATCTTTGGACACATCTATATTTTCTAACACACATTGGATATCTCAAATGTAAACATCTATCAATAACAATCAAACAAAATGCACTCACAAGCACAATGGTGTTTTCTAACACCCTCTAAACATGAATATATTCAAAAACTTTGAAACTGGCTGAGTTATGCTTGAATATTTCTCTGTATGTTGTCTATTCTCATGGATTTCATTGATATTTTCTTTGTCTAATGATTGTTGGTGTAGTCATGATGATCTGGCAATGTCAAATAAATAGGGTGTATGTGATAAGAGCTCCCGCACTAAGGTGGAACAGCCTCACATCCCTCGATCTTATTTATTTGTACGCCATGGTGAGGTCGGTACTATCTCCTTGCTTGTTAATGCTTTGTTTGTCATTGTTTTATTTTCTATTGATCTGTTTGTTTACACATGATCACACTCATGGTTATCTTGGCTTTGAATGCCTCAATACTGGTGTACTCTTGCAACATTAACTGGAAACAATATTCAGGTCATCTTGGATTTTGTGCCCTGGTGCTTACGTTTGTTTCCTACATTTTATCCGATGCAAGTCATATTCATATCCTTATGGTTGCATTGTGGCGCTAGTAAGGGTTGTATCAACTTCGTTGTTCCAAAAAAATGCTCAATGATGATAATTACATGATGGGTCTCACAACCATGTCCTATAATTGCACTTTCATATTGCATCTAGCATAGAATTGCATTTTCATATTGCATCTAGCATAGGATTGTGTTTTCATTCTAGACTTGCATTGTGGTAGCAATTCAGTGTTCTCTTCTTTGCATTCTCCTG
>MU224173.1:861400-874429 GCA_018584345.1 Thuja plicata
TTGTCACATTTCTTGATAATCTCATATAGAATAATCTCATTTTTGCAATAGACTAGTTTCAATTTCTAGAATAATTGCATTGAAATCATGTCTTAGATTATCTTACATCTTTCAATTCTTAGAATAATTGTGCATTGCATTGCATTCATAGAGGAAAATCCTTCATTGCTAGATTGGTATATGGTTGTGAGACTCTCATTCTGAGAGAAATTTTGTAAACCCCGTCTGGATAGAAGGCAACAGGTTGAATCATGCAGGCAGACATGATGAATAATCTCATATTCAGTCTTGTGTGTATCTGATGAATAAGGACTATGTTGAAGTGTCTGGTGAATTAACAAGGCCAAATTTACCACATACAGAGATCTTCTCCAAGACTTTGTTTTTAAATTTTGTTTCGGACCATTGCAACAACTTTTCATTAGCCTCAATGTTTTCATCATTGACCTTTTACACAATGTGAACTAATTGTTCCAGAATAGGTGCTTGAGGATTTTCATCTTCCATGTCAAAAGCTTTCACAAAATATCCTTGATGTCATGTAAAACTTGCTTTTGTTTTTGCTCTCTTTTCATTTCTTCTTGCCTGTTCTTCCTCTTAAGTAGGTCTTGAAGAGTCTCTATCTATTCAAAAGACAAATCATTGGGATCCCATTTTGGAATCACAATGACTTCATCTAATGTGACATTTAGGTTTGGAGACTTCTTCTTAATTATTTTCCTCCTCTTGACTTCTAGTGAGCTGATGCTTGGTTCTGTTTCATCAACACCTTTTCCTTTAACAGTGTTAGTTCCCATTACATTTTTCAATTCATTCAAGATTGTCTGATGATCGGGCATAACCCCAGTTCTAGGACCAGTGGGAGTAGATGACGCGGAGCATGGTAGATCAATCAACACTTTTACAATCTCTTATTCTTTAGGCTCAGTATCCTTTAGCTCCTCTCCACTATCTAAAACTGTTTGCACAACCTCTAAAATAGGTGGATTTTCAGTATTTACCTCTTATTCTTCTGTCTTCTCTTTCTTGGCTTATTTCTGTTCATCGGTCTCAGTAGCCTTGATAGGAAATTGGATACTTGTGTTTTCCAGCTCATCCTGACCCTCGACATCCAAATTGCTAGTGTCATAAATTGTGGTGTCAATTGGACTATATGCTATCAGATCCACAGTTTTCACTGTATTTGTTTTCTCTTTCAGTTCTACTCCAGTATTTGTAGATTTAGTAGCAATTTTTTCTTCTACTTTATATGGCTCAGAGGTGGTCTCTATTTATTTTTCCTTCTGCTCAGAGGTTCCTTCATCTAATTTCTTCTCTTTTGGGACTAACAACCCAAAGATTCCTTTACAAATCCTAGTACTCTATTGCACTACTCCTTCAATATCATTTCTCAAAATAGAATAGGCTTTGAGTTTAGGTATAAACTTATGCTTATTATCCTAAACAAATTTAGCTAACTATTTCTTGGTTAGTTCTAGGATAACTCTAGCCAATGTTTCTTCTCTTATCTGCCTTTCAGTCATCAATGCATATTCCAATTTACTAGATAAAAAGTCATAAAGTTCTGTTGGGACATTATTTCTTATCTCTATAGGTGTCATCTTGAAAGTGCTCATCATGTCTAAAAGTGCTTCTTGAACCTTATGCTTATCTTCTATCTTTAACTTCTCATACTTGATAAATTTAAATCCAGATAACCCTGCAAAACTTCAAATTTTCTTACATACCTCATTAATGTCTGTGGGATGTTTGAATGATGCAGTAGCTATGTTGTGGGGTTCATCAGTTTCTATCTTTTCTTCATCACTATCTGAATCCAAGTGTAGTTTTCTCCTCAGTCTCCTCATAGGTAGGCTCGACACAGCCTTTGTTGCAACTTGTTTCCTTTTACCAGAACTTCTCTCTCGAACATTCTTCTTTGTATATACCTTAGTTTGTACTGAAGGAGATGAAACAGTTGATGCCCTTGTCCTTGGATGGTTAACAGTAGGAGGGGTAACCTTAGGTTTGGCTTTTCTCAGATTGGTTACCTTAGCAACTGTTGGTTTCTTTCCTTTTTCTTTCATAGGAATCTCTTCCTCAAATTCACTAACTTCTTCTTCTTCAGTAGATATGTCTTCTCCCTGTCCAATAGTTAGTCCTAGAGGTGCATCCTCTTCCTCCTCATCACTAGGTAACCCAACCATTTTCTTCAGATTCTTAACAATATTTTTCCTCTTCCTCTCCATAGTTCCAGCCTTCAAATTCATAGATATTTTGGCCTTTACTTCTTCATAGTTTCCAAGTCATTTAATTGAGCTATTAATCTCCTCTGCTAGGATTTTTGTGATTGGTGCATATGTCTCATCAATGTTAACTTCATAAGGAAATGGCTTTAGCCATGATACCCTAAGTATTATAGCCCGAGCATAAGTGAAATCCATGTCAACTAGAAAACAAATCTCCTCATAATGCTTCTCCACTAGTGAACTGAGAATTCCACTTCTCAACTTCATTCTCGTCTTGAATTCAACAAAGTATGTTCCCATAATATTGTTAAAGTTGTTGCCTAATTTCTGAATGAATGCATTAATATGTTGAGTGAAATCTCTATCCTTCTTCCAAACAATATTTCCAAGTGTGGGAAATGAATTTTGTACATAGAAGAATTAACTAGTAGAGAATTGAACTTACATGGTGAGTTCTTTGCCTTCCTGATTGAAGAAAGGTTCTCTGCCAATTGCATCAACTAAAGCTCAGCAAGGTCGTAAGTATGATTATTTTTCACTATCTCCCAAGCTTGATCAATTGTCATACATGGAACACTGTCCAACCGGCTCAACTGATAGAAATTATGTGCAATTACCCTTACTTTGAAATCAAGCTCCAAATCCTTGATTGTAGAAATATTCATGCCTCTATTGTTCTAAACTACTCCAGTATTAGCTGCTATATCTTCCTTTGCTCAGATCTCTCATGGTCCTTTTTCCCGCTAATAATCAGATAACCAGTTACTCTATGAATAATGTCTTTTGTAATCTTAATTGGTCCATTTTCCAGCCAAATATTTATTTCATGTACTCGGCTCAAGACAATCTTATTCCATTCCATCTTAAAATCCTACAGGAAGTCTAGGGCATGAGTTAACCTTTTTTCAGCTAGATGTTTGAATTCATCTTTCAAAATTCCATTTTCACACAATTTTCTGTAAGATTCCCTCAATTTGCTGCCCCCAACTTCACCAATTTTAACCATATAAAAAGATCTTACATCATGTATCATAAGTACCTTGGGTGGAATTGATGATAGGGCTCTAGTCAAATCACCCTAGATATCACTTTCTAGAATGGCACAGAAGTTGGGAGGTGCACAGGCATCACTCCTCACCAATTGAACTTGTCTCAACTCCTTCGGCATACCCTTGACTATTACGGAAGAACTTGTGGCCATGATCTAAGAAATTAGGGTTTTTAAGATGATGAACACAGTACCTTGGTAAGTCACACTTCACACTATTCACTTTTAGGTTACCGACGGCACGCTGAAAAGATCCTTGAGAAAAATTTGTAGAAATCAAGTTCACAAATCCTCAATCGCTCTGTTATATTCTAAATCACAAGGTAATAATGAAGAAAAAATGGCTCTTTCCTTTTATAGACTCCAAAGGTCAAAGTAGGTTAGCATTAAATGTTCTTCCCATTGGGTTAGTGCCAAACAGTTGTCCATGGTCGACTAACACAACTTGCATACCACTTGGCTAACCGTACTCGGCCATCACAAAAAATTACTTGGCAAACCATATCAGCTAGGCAGACACTAAAGAGCTCGGCCTTATTGCATACCACTGATGCTCGACACCTATATTGCAATTTTACTTTTACTCAGTACATGTCTTCAAATATGTCCTTGTGCATCTTAACATATGTAGATATGGACTTTGACACATTTATATGTTAGGAACTGGTGTAAGATATGAAATTTAAATGCAGTTCCTTACATACCTCTTTTGCTTAGTTTGAGATGGTGTGATCACCTGATTTATTGGATTGGGTGACCTCAACTTTAGTAGTTTCACTATTGCTTGGTTTTTTTTTCCTTACCCATATTTGGTTCATCTATTCTCTAATTTCCCCAAGAGTAGGAGTAGCTACTCTTGTCTTGCACTCTCTCTTAGTATGACCAATTTTCAAAAAATTAAAGCAAACTAGGCTTCCATTCATTCAAATCTTAGATCTTCCTCTAAAATTTGTCTTTATGCAGTCTTCAGGTGCATGTCCATACTCTTCACAATTATGATAACTTTCCCTTGTGTTATAATCCCAATTGTAAGTGTTGCCTTTCCTTGGTTCTTTTGCTTATATCTTTGATGTCCATTGTTGTTTAGCATTAGATCTACAATCTTGTGCCCTATGTCCGAATTTTTGATAGTTGTAAAAATATCCATTGATTCTCAATGTGGGAGGTGCATCATTTTCCTTAGCCCAACATTCATGTTCTTTATGTCCAAACTTCTTACAGTTAAAGCAATAACCATTGAACTTGGGTTTAGGATTGGACTTACCATTCTTTCTTCAACAGATGTTTGTTGTGTGTCTTGATTTTCTACAGTGGTGGAATACAGGTTTGTTGTTCTTTGTCTTTGCATTCCTCTTTTCACCAATCTTAGATGATTCTCCTTTCTTGGTAGATGTCTGTTGTCTAGTGTGGCCTAATCCAGAAGAATCTTTTGATCTCCTTGATGCTTCCATCGAGTTCTCAAAATGAGTCAAAGCTTCATTAGGTCTATTCAACCTTTCATTCAGTTCTTTCTCAGATCTCAATTCATTCTTCAATTGACTATTCTTAGATCTAAGATTCATTATTTCCATGTCTTTCCTACTGATCTCATGATTTTCAAGTAGCAGTTGATTCACCATGTCAACCTGATTATTTGTCATCATTTGTACATCATGTGTCCTTTCATCAAGTCTGACAGTCATCATTCTTTTATCTTCTTCAGTCATAGCTTTGTCATCTTCAACTTCCTTCTTTTGTTCCACTACTTCAGATAGTCTTACTATCTACATTTCATGTTCTCTTTTTGAGTTTCTAACTTCTTCACATAGTGCATTGTTCCTTTCTAGTAGATCTACAATTGTTGCATCGTTCTTAGTAGAATATCCATTCTGAAATAGATTTGCAGTGTCTTCTTCTTGATAATGTGTATCATTCATTTGTTTGGCTAGATCTTTCCTTTGTTGTAAGGACATCTTTAGCTCCATCTCAGCTTGAGTACAGCTTGAGAGTATAGATCTTGAGATGGAGACTTACAAATTGTAAGGAACAATTCATAAGTCTCCATCTCAAGATCTGTACTCTCAAGCTAATTAAAACCTTTTGTAGGAGAACTGCGCTCTGATACCAATTGCTAGAAATACAATATTGGGAAAGAAAGATACTGAGAGGGGGGGGGTGAATCAAATCTTGAAATTTAATCACTTAAAACTAACTTATCCACATTCATACATATATGAAATTAATCTAACAACTATTAGCATCCACAACATGAAAAAAATAACTCATGACACAGAGTTTTTGTAACACAGAAACCCAAATAGGTAAAACTAAGGTGGGGATGACAGCCACAAATTCTTCACTACTACAACAATAAAGTGTGCCTATTAGGGCTACAAATTTTGATCACAATATGTAATCTACCTGGTTAAAGGTCTGGCTGGTTAAGAGCTTTAGATCATTACAATCTACCTTGTAAAAGGATTTAAACTTACAAAAAAGTAAGCACTCGGCTAAGAGATTTAGAAAGGTTTTCTAGAACCACTCTGCTAAGAGATTTCACCTAATACACTTGTTAGAATGTCTCAAGATATGAACCTTCAATGTGCACTCTGATGCTGATGACAGATCTCCTCTTTCCAATACCTTTTCTGATCTTGTAATCTGATATGTCTTTACTCTGCTATTCATTGTTTTGTCACTCGACTAGATCTATGCTTCTTCCTTAAAATAACTCTTAGTGCATCTCTATGTATGCATACACTCTATTGTCTCATACTTTAGGGTTTAAGAAGAAATCTTAATATACTCTATGAATCTAATGATTTTATCTAGATCAACGATCAGGATCAAAAGATTATGCCATTTAGGCATTCCAATTTTCTGATTGGCTCCATGCCACGCATAGTATAAAATAATTAGATGCATAATTAACTCCTTTGAAATCATTAAATGCATGAAAAATTCAGCTTAAAATTGTTTACCTACAAGTTTGTGTCATTCCTGACATGTATGTCAAAACTATCTTGCTCGACACTTAAGTCTCTGGCACTCGGCATGAACATGATCAAAGTTTGCTTGATTGCCGAGTCACTTGGCAACCATAAATATGCTCGGAAATGACTATGCCAGATAGCTTGGCCTATAATGGATAGCTCAACAGCAGTGACGATCGGCTAACCTACCTAGATAAATGACTAAGTGTGGGACACTAATGATCAACAAATCTTTGAGATCAACAACAACAGGTTTTGAAGGGCCCCCGAAACCCTTTAACAAAGAGAGAAAAGATATGCAATTAGGACCAACAAAACAACAATCTATCCCAATAGTAGACAAAGAACCAAAAAAGGGTGCAACCCTTGATTACAAAGTTAAGAGAACTAAAAAACAAAGCATCATAATGCAAATACAAAAATATTCTAGCAAAATAGGAACGGTGAACCTCCCAGCAAAAGTAATAGACCAGCATAGTCGAATCACTTTTCAACATCATACATCTGGCTTTCCATAGTTTGAATCCCTTCCATCTGAGATTCCATACTCTGAATCAAAACCTTTAGATTGGTAATGTCTTTTCTTTGGACCTCAATCATCTTTTTGGTAGTAGATATGGTTCTGGTCCCTGGGCCTGAAGTTGGAGTCTCTTGATTGGCCTCTTCTTCATGTTTGGCTTTTTCATTATATTTCCCTTCCAGTAGGGCATGAAGCACTTTCAAATTGTCAATAGAAGATTGCATTACTACTTTTATAATCTTTATCAGCTTCCTGAGCATGATATTGTTGTTGTTTGTTTTTTTTGTAATCTTTTTCATTTTGTTGTCAATCATAGCACTGATCTTTTCTTCCATAGAAGTATTAATGTTTTTAACCTTTTCAAAAATGTCCTTCCCTTTCTAATACATGACCGCATCATTTCTCATCTTGTCCATAGTTTCTTCCAACAGAGAGTTTCTATCTTCAATGTTCTTTAGGCTGGTCTAGAGATCCTTGATGTCATCATGATAGGAGACGTTATGTTAACAAGCTAGAAGAATAAACAGTAAAAATGTATAGTTAACTTGATTTTTTTTCTCCCTTTATTTTCTCTTTATTTTACATGCTAATGATGATGTTATGAGAACAATGGATGGGGTATTTGAATCAAAGGAATGCATTCTTGCACTGCAAATTTTAAAAATAGTTCTTTTTAACAAGAACAATGCGTAGAATATTGTCAAGCAACTTTTAAGATTGAAGCTCATTAGTTGTAAATGTGGATTTGAAATGAAGATCAAGTCAAAGTGTAAAATAGAAAAATAAAAGTTGATTGTTTGCTAAAGGATATTCCAAGGTTAAATAATAATTTTTTCTGTAATTTTGTTTATAACTATCAATTTGATTTCAATTAATTTTGTATTTTATTATTCTAACTTGCTTTTTATGTTTAAGTGTAAGTATTGTTGTTAACATAGTTTTCTTACACCTTTTGGATTGATGTATGGGTTCACGCCTCTTAATGATTGGCTTAATCAAAACATAATTTTTTACATGGCAAGATTTAAGAGAAAATCTATATTTCACAACTAGAACACTTAATAAAAAGGCAAGGAGGATTTGATTTGTCGATTAAGAAAATCTAAATAAGTCCAAAAATAATCATTGAGGAAATGAATTCAAAATGTTGATGCCCCTATTTTGAATCTTATATTTGTCAAAAGTAAATTTAATCATTGACTATTTTTTCAATAAATTGAAGATAATTTTTTTGGCATTGAACATTTAATATGCCATCGATATTTTTTCAAACTAAAAACAATGATGATATACTTTAAGATCTTAAATAATATAAAAGTACAAACCTGTGTCACACTTTTATAAAGGAAAAGCTTAACAACACCAAAATTGTTCAACTTCAAAGGTATAAAACTGGCATTTCTATTTGGAAGTTAAAGATGATGTAAACTGATGAAATATGTAAAAATGGATGAAGTTTTTGTGTAATATTTAAAAAAAAACAAGAAGAATTGATATGTTTTTATAATTTTTAATGCTCATTTTTCAATTGCTGAAAATTACTTCACATCAGGGGGTCTACCTCCCACCAAAAAACTATATGAAAATAATTTTATTTTACTCTTATTTCAAAATATATTTTAGATGACATGTGTAGCGAGCGAATTCAAAAAATAATTTTCATTTTTGATATATATTTTTTGGTTATAACAATTCAAAGTTTGACTTACCCAAAATCGATTGTTTTCATCTCTCACCTTATTTTCCCCACCCATTTAGTACAATAGTCAGTGGTTATTAAAATCCACCCGTGTCCTCCACTTGTTTTATTATGAATCTCACCAACAAAATCAATGCCCCACATCTGAAATGTCTCCTCTTTTCGCAAGAGACTGAGTGAGTGCCCCCTTATATTTTAGCTTTCCAGAGAATCATTGACATGGATCACACTTTTTAACATATTAATGACAATCATGAAATAAAGTGGGCCAATAAAAAATTTCTTTCAAGATTTTATGTGCAGTTGTCTTTGCTAAAAAATTAATATGCCTTCATAGTTTCTCCAATAAAGATCTCCCCCAATGAGAACATACCTGGCAACTTGCAACTTCAAGGACCTTTTCAGATTATCATTCAATTCCTCAAGACATTTCATATGCTTGAGATAGTAAAAAATATTTTTGTACCAAGGAAATATTTCAATACTGGATATTGCATCTCCTAACTCCACATGATTTATTTGAGCCACATCCAAGTTTGATTCAACCACAAACTTGGCCAAACCCTTACCTCACACCAACTTAGTATTTTGAATATTGACGTTAAATTCCTAGATCTGATTTATCCACCTACATCTCCTTGTTATGACTTCTGATTTATAAAATTCCTCTCAAGAGCTACTAAAACCCTAGGAATCTTATTGGTTTTTAAAAGAATAATATATTTTATAAAGAAAGTCTCCCTCCCATTTTCAGTTTCCACAAAAGTATTGAAATCAACTTCTTGATCCTAATATTGATCTTCACATCTGAGGAATCTCAACAAGTCTACATCATCTTCAAAAACTTTTCAATTACATATATTATCAGGAACTAACGATCTAGTCTTTACTTCTACCAAAGGTACACCTTCCATAGTAGCATCACTAGTTCTGAGGGCTACATTAGCCAAAAATTCAGCCATGACATTTTGTGGCCTGCCCACCCATTCTACAAAGAAAACATCAAAACATTCAATATTATCCCATACCTCATTCTTGAATTGCTTTAATCTAGCATTCCTAGTATTATTTCTTGACCTCTCTATGGAGATAATTAATTCTCAATCTCCATAAACATTAAGCATCTTTATTCCATTTTTACAAGCTATATTCATTTCCAACAATAATGATTTATATTCTAAAACATTATTACTGCGGCAAAAATGAATGCTTGAAATTTTTTCTAGTAAGAGAAATAAACACAACTCCTGCTCCATTCCCCTCCTTTCTATAAGCCCCACCAAAAAACATCTTCCAAATCTGTTAATGACCTTCTTCAACATGAATTTGAATTGAATCTGAGTTCCAAACTTTTAGTTTCACCGCTTGCACTATTAAATTGTCAATGTCTAATTGGTAAAAGCATGTTAATTGGTTTGTATCTACCTTATCTATAATATATGAAGATCCAGAGTCTCTATCTATCCTGATTTGTTACCCATTCACCGAAATAGTAGCATGGGATAAATCAAGTTGGACATTCCCTCCAACTAACCTAGTCCATTTCCTAGACAAAAGCATACCATAATTTGGAGCTACCTCTATAACAGTGATATCATCCCTGTAAGTGGCTTCATGGCATTTAGGAATATTGAAATCAACATTTTTCATTATTCCAACCATAGAGACTAACCTATTGTCCATATCATAAAATTTTCCATAAATAGTATCAACACTCAGGCCCAATTATTTCATGACATCATGTGGCATGATACTTATAGAAGCTCCCAAATCAATCATACAATTTTTTACCAATTTATTATTGATAGGGAGAGTCATATAAAATGGATATATCTGGGATGGAATCTTGGTTAAAGTAGAGTCAATATAAACTTTTGGAATCGGTTCATCATTTTTAGTGCTTTTAACACAATTCTTCTCTTCAGGGACACCATTAATCAAATCAATCATACTATGTTTAAATTGGGGAAAATCCATCATTTCCAATAATGGAAAAAAATCTTCATTTTTCACAAAGCATTAGTAATACAAAAACTAGATAAATTCCCTATTTGGTTTACCACTTCAGTCTTATTCTGCATCCTAGGAGGTTTCACAAGTTTATCCTCACATCTACCCTTTTCCTCTAGGGGTTTTGAAACATGTGCATTATTATTTCCTATTTTTGAAGCATGCGCTCTGATAAGTATCCTGGTAGGCTCCGCTTGTTCATTACTAACTTTCCTATTGCACAATTTATAATTACTCCTTCCCTGAGAAACTGCTGCATCAGGGAGAGATATTTTCTTCTACTCAGTAGGCCTCCTTATTTTGGTAGAGAAACCTTCATCGTCAGAGAACTCATCATTAATGACGCAGCTTTAATTCTGCTTTTGCATGCTCACATCCACCTTACATCCATCCTTTGAAGAATCATAATAATCAGGGACTTCAAATGGCTTCAAAAAATAAGGTATTTATGGTATGATCTGAATCATACTCTCCATCTTTCAAGAATTCACTTCCCAAACATTGGGCAACCACACATTGTATGGGTGAATGAGGTAAATTATATGTTGTGTAGCGAGGACCTTCACTAACAATGTGGTTTCTTTATTTATTCAAGAGATTTGTTGTGTATATATTTTTCTTTGGTACTTTAGGCTTGTCATCCTTCTAGGAGGTATTATAGGGCATTTCTTGCAATATGACCCTATTAAAATAAGGCATGTCACTGTTAGAGTAATCAGTTTACTCTTTTTTGCTTAAGCTATCTCTTAGGTGCATATAATTAATACTTTATATTAATTATATTGCGCAACCTAGCCTTTGTGTTTTTAGGGTTTGTTCACCTTTAAAGGTTGAACTTTGTAATGCTTTTTCATTCACTTTTGGAAATAACAATTTGCTCTCACTCCGCTGAGATTTTCCAAACCCTAGCTTCTCTCTCTCTCACAGGTTTCTCTTTCAGCTTTAGGTGTTTTGCATGCAGGTGTTCTTAGCAGTCTATGGATTTGCATGTTTGAAAAATACTACATGGTATCAGAGCCACCCTGTCACTGCCGAGGTTGAAGGTTTTTGAAGCCGTGATTTGAAGATAACAGCCACAGCTTTTTCTGAGGTTTTCTGTCACTTTGAAGGAGGCACAATCTTCTAGAGAAGATTGAGCAGAAACAGACTCTGCCATTGCGTTCAGAAGGCCCGGGAGAGTCGAAATCATATAAAAATCAACTAGTTTTAGCCTCCGGGAGCACAAGCAAAATTTTTTAGCCTCCTAGGGCCGTACGGCTCGAAAATCAAGGTCAAAACTCAAAAAAAATTCAAAAAAACACCTTTTTAAAAGGTTTTTAGTGCGCTGCCAGAGCGCGCCACCCGAGCGCCGCCCGCGCGCCACCACTGGCTAGCGCGCCGCCCTCCGGGCGCCCACCCGCCACCCGAGCCCGCCGCCACCTCCAGTCCGCTCGCTCGCCGCTCGCGCCCGGCCGGCCCGCCACCGCCGCCCCGCCCGGCGGCAACCTCCGTCGGCTGCGCAACCTCTGTACCACCTGGCCGCAGTGCCACCGGTGAGCCACCCGGCCGCCGCCCGGCCACCACCGCCGCCGGCTGCGCCGCCCGACAGCCCGGTGACATCCATACGGGCGTCAAATTTAGCCCAGGGCCTGTTTTTTTCCAGGGAGCATGCATTTTGAGAGGCAGTTGGTTTTTTCTTCATAACTTGAGCATACAAGCTTGAAATTTGGAAAATGAGACATCGCCGAAAAGCTCTTTCTGAGCTCTACACGATTCTAGAGGTTTGGTTTTTTGAATCAGTTTTTTTTATGCTATTTTTTAGCTTCAAAGTCAGCAGTTCTTTTCTGCACTCCGGGAGCTATATCTTGTGCATCCGATCTCCATTTTGAGCAAACAAATAGGCGTTGGAAAGGTTTTGGAATGCTCTATCCAGATCCTTAGCCTATTTCATCAAATTTTTTATCAGGTACACAAGTTTTTTATCTGAATCATTCTAGCTCTTTCTGTCTTTCAGGCTTTCCATATTGTATTGGGAATTGGGTTTTATCAATTGTGGGGGGTGTTATTTCTTTCTTTTTTGTTACTTATATCAGAAAATCAAAACATTGTATCACATAAAACAAAACCCCTTCTCCATCTTCTGTCTAGTTCTGAAAGAAAACATAAAAAAACACAGTTAGAGCACTTGGCACTATGACAGACACAGCATCTGTTGAGCTTCTCACTCCACACAATTATCATGTGTGGAAGCCAAAAATGAACAGAATCCTCATGTCACGAGGTTTATGGTCCTGCCTGGATACAGTTCAGCCAGTTCTTCAGAGGCCTTATGAGGCTCTTATGCACAGGAACAGGATAGATGAGGCAATGGGCCTCATTGCTATGAATATTTTAGATGGGTTGTTGTTCCACCTGGATGGTCTGCCTACACCTAGGGATATGTGGAATAAGTTCTCCACCTTGTTTGGCACCATGGATCAGTTCAGGATTCTTCAGATAGATGCAGAGTTCACCTCCTTGGCACCTGACTCATTCACCAGCATTGAGGACTTCCTGATGAAGTTCAAGTCCCT
>MU224173.1:878763-892810 GCA_018584345.1 Thuja plicata
TTCAGATCATTACAATCTACCTTGTTAAAGGATTTAAACTTACAATGAAGTAAGCACTCTGTTAAGAGATAAATAAAGGCCTGCTAAAACCACTTTGTTAAGAGATTTTCACCTGATACAATGATTATAAAGTCTCAAGTATTGATCCTTTGATATGCACTCTGATGCTGATGATGGATCTCCTCTTTTGAGTATCTCTTCTGATCTTATAATCTGATATACCTTTACTCTGCTATTCACTATGTTATGCTCTACTTGATCTCTACTTCTGAACAAAATAATCCTCTATGCATTTTACATCAAAATGAAGTCACTTCAACAATTCCTCTTCTACCTCTTGCACATACACACATATAAAAAATAGGGTTTTGAAGCAATCTAATATATCTATACAGATCTGACAGTGAGATCTAGATCAATGATCAAGATCTGATATCCATGCCTTGATGGTAAAACAATTAATGCTTATAATGAGTCATACATTGGATAAAATAATTAAATGCATAACTAACTCCATATAATAATATTGAATTTGTACATTAGTCAGCCCAAAAAGCTTATACAAATTGGTCAGATCACTTATCCTTGAAGTTTGTATCATTCCTGACAAGTATACAAAAACTGTTCTGCTTGGTACTTTGACTGTCTATTGCTCAAATTTTAACATCTTTGTCTCTACTTGGCTTGGCAATGTAACTCAGCTCGACAATGTGACTAGGCATACTGAAAACTGCTTGACAATGTTGCTCAGCCTTGCATAGTTTTAGCTCGGCCATAGTGATAGCCAACTAAAACTGCCTAATGAAATGACTAAGTGTTGGTCACTAATCATCAACATAACCTAGAGATTAAAAATCTCCCCCTTTGATATTAGTGGAAAAAACACTTATCATAACTTCTGTACATTTCATCAAAAGTATTTCCTAAGTACACTAAGTACTCCCCCTAGGAATATACTTATACAAAAATTTTACAATGTCTTCAAACATTATATACAAGTGTACCTTTATTGTACTAATGTATCCTTTCATATCTGTACCTTTGCTAACTTCTGTACTAGCTTCCTCCTTCAGTAGTACAAACTTCCTTACTAACTTCCCCCTTGTTTTTGTCACTAATTGTTGGTGAGGTTCAGTTATACTTATCCAAAAATTTCTTATGAATTTGTAGGGTGGATTCAAATTTTGTATCCCAACTCTCCTTTGCAGCCTTCATAACTTCTAGTTTTATTTCTAGCTCGACAACTAGACTCACTAAACTTTTTGCAGTTGATAAGTTTGCACTGCTCTGTGATAACTCCTTAGCTTTTGAAAGTTCCTTCTGTATTACCTCCAAATGAGGCAACAACTTTTATGAATAGTTATCAACTTGGCCCTTATGCGACCATCTTCAGCCATAAGCTTGGCTATTCTCCTTTGTGCATTTATCAACTTATTAAAATGTAAAGAATTGGAGGTAGTATCTTTACCTAAAGTAGCACCAGTTGATCTCAAATCTAACTATAGCTTCTCAAAAAGCTACAAATTATCCTTTGTGAAAAATTCAACATCACATAATTTCTTATACAAAGAATAAACATTGGCTATAAATTTCTCTAATGTTTCTACAAGAACAGAAAGTTCAACCTATTTTGTTGCTATCTCTTCTAAGATCTTCTCTAGAACTTTGCACTCAAATATTCTATGGGACCATTGTAGAAGCTTCTCATTGCTTTCTATGTCCTCATCTATTACTTTCTTTACAATGGTGATGAGTTGATCTATGATTGGAGCTTGAGGCATTTCATCCTCTAAGTCAAAAGCCTTTGTAAATATGTCTTTGATGTCATGCAACACCTGCTTTTGCTTTTGTTCTATCTTCATCTCTTCTTATCTTTTCTTCCTTTTAAGTAACTCTTGAAGAGTCCCAATTTGTTCAAAAGATAACTCATTGGGATCCCATTGTGAAATGACAATGACCTCATCTAATGTTACATCTAGAATTGGAGACTTCTTCTTCAAGATTTTCTTCTTCTTCATTTCTGGAGGATTTATGATTGGCAGTATAATATCTTTCCCTTTTACACTTTCTGTATCCAATGCCTCCTTCAATTCTATCAATATGGTCTGTGGATTTAGCATACCACTAGTTTTAGGACCTATGGGAGTTGATGATGTAGAGTGTGGTAGCTCAACCAACACTTGTGCTGCCTCTTCTTCTTTAGGCTTATCAACAACATCTGTTGTTACAACTCCACTATCTAAAACTATCTTTATAGCCTCTAAAATAGGTGGATCTTGTGAAGTTACCTCTTGTTCAGTTGTTTGTTGTTGTCCTTCACCTTTTTGATCACTAACAACTTCAATTATTTCCTTAGATGCTATGGTCTTCCCTTCTTCTGTATTAGTTGCCTTAATAGGCAAATCGGTGTCTTTTCCACTAGGCATCTGTTGTTCCTCGACATTCAAATTTCTTGGATCATCAACTAGATAATCCATAGGATTGTCTACAGTCAGATCAACAGTGTGTGTTGCATGTAATGCATCCTTTATCTTGTCTTATTTAGTGGCAATTTGATTTTTGACTATCTGTGGTTCAGGGGTAGTCTTTTCTTCAACTTCTTGTGCCTTTGGCTTGGATGGCCCTTCACCAGATTTATTGTCCTTTGGAATAAGCAATCCAAAAATATCTTTCTAGATCCTTGTGCTTTGTTGTACTAAACCTTTTATGTCATTCTTCAAAACAACATATCCTCTAAGTTTTGGTACAAACCTGTGCTTGTACTCCTTAATGAATTTGGTTCATTGTTTAGAGGTTAAGTCAGGATTTATTTTGGCTAATGTTCCTTCTCAGATCTATCTCTCAGTGGCAAGTGAAAATTCCCATTTGCTTGACAAAAAGTCATATAGTTCATCAGTTTTTGTCTTCTCCTCATCACTGTCTGTCTACAAATTTAATTTCCTTCTTGGTCTCTTTGTTGGCTTACTCAACATAGCCTTAGGAGCAACCTTTTCTTCCTTACCAGAATTACTTTCAGCAACTTTTCTCTTACCATATCCTTTTGTTTGCACTTCTACTAGGGAAGTGACAGTAGACACTCTTATCCTTGGATGATTAGTTTCAG
Organism: Thuja plicata; assembly: GCA_018584345.1. Lineage (NCBI taxonomy): Eukaryota > Viridiplantae > Streptophyta > Pinopsida > Cupressales > Cupressaceae > Thuja > Thuja plicata. The sequence continues at coordinate 881,867 of MU224173.1, forward strand.
AAGGGTAACCTTGGGTTTTGCTCGGCTAGGCTTGGTTACTATAACAATTGATGGCTTCTTTCCCTTAGCCTTCTGTGTAATTTCTTCTGATGCACTGACTTCCTCCTCAGGAGAAATATCCTCACCTTGTCCAGTGGACAGACCTAGAGGTGCATCCTCAGGTTCTTCATCACTACCCAAGCCAACAATTTTCTTCAGATTTTTTACTATCTTCTTTCTTTTCCTCTCCATAGTTCCTTCATTCAAACTTCAAGAGATCTTAGCCTTAGCTTCATCATAGTTTCCAAATCTCTCTACAGTGGTGTCAATTGCCTCAGCTAGGAGTGCAATCATGGTAGCTGATGCATCATCAACATTAATCTCATATGGAAATGGCTCCAAACATGTTATTCTAGGAATTATTGCCTTGATATAAGTGTTATCTGTGTCAACTAGAAAATAGATTTCCTCATAGTGTTTCTCCACTAGTGACTTAGGAATCCTAGTCCTTAATCTCATTCTCTTCTTGAATTCTACAAAATAGCTACCCATAATTCTATTGAAATTTCTCCCTAGTTTCTTTATACATTCACTGATCTAAACTGTAATGGGCCTATCCTTTTTCCACACAATATTTCCTAGAGTAGGAAATGTATTCTGAATGTAGAAGAATATACAAACTAGTAAAGAACCAAACTTACATGACGAGCTCTTATCCTTTCTGATTGATGCAAGGTTGTTGGCTAACTATGTCTATTGTAGCTCAGCAAGATCATATGTGTGATTCTTCATCACAAATTTCCATGCCTGATCAATTGTTGTACAAGGAACACTATCCAATCTACTAGATTGATAGAACTTGTGTGCAATTACCCTTACTCCAAAATCAAGTTCTAGATCAGTAATAATTGAGATAGTCATACCTCTGTTATTCCATACTACTCTAGTGTTCAATGTAATTTCCTCTTTGTTGTTATCCCTCATGGTTCACTTTCCATTAACTACAGGATATCTAGTCACTTGATGAATCATACTCTTGGTGATCTTGATTGGTCCATTGTATAGCCACATGATCATGTCATGAACTCGGCTAAGGATAACCTTTATCCATTCATCTTTAAAACCTTGGGGAAAATCTAGGGCACGAGTTAACCCTTTTTTGGCTAAGTGTTTGAATTCTTCCTTCAGAACTCCATAAGCACACAGTTTACTGTAGGATTTCCTCAATTTACTATCTCCTACTTCTCCATTTTTAACCATATAGCATGATCGAACATCATGAATCATAAGTACCTTGGGAGGAATGGATGAGAGGGCTCCCATCAAATCACTTTGAATTGCACTTTCCAGAATGGCTCGATAGTTGAGAGGTTCACATTCATCACTCTGAATTAATTGAATTTGTTCTGGTTCTGCCTCTATACTCTTGGCTGGTGTGGAAGAACTTGCAGCCGTACTTCTAAAATTTAGGGTTTAAGAGATCGAAAAATAGAATACCTCAGCAAGTGATGCTTCTCACTATTCTTTGTTCACTGTTCACTTCAAGATTTTCGTCAGCACAGTGATTAAATCTTTGTTCCTAGATTTGTTAGGATCAATTCTGCAAATCACTTCAATTGCTCTGTAAATAGAAAAATCACAAGGTAAAAATGAAGTGTCGACTGTTCATTCCTTTATATGCTTCAAAAGGTAAAAGTAGTAAAAGTAGGTGAGCATTAAATGTTTTTCCCATTGAGTTAGTGTAAGCCAGCTGTTCTCAACTCTAACACAACTTGCATCCCACTCGGCTCACTACACTCAGCCTTTTACAAAATTTACTCGGCCAACAAAACTCGACACTTACTAAAGAAATCGGCTTTAGTGTTCATGAATAGTACTCAACACCTATCAGTGCAATTGACTCCTCTTGGCATTTGTCTTCAAAAATATGTCCTGATGCATCTTAACATATGCAAATATGGACTTTTGTACATTTTATGTTAGGAACTGATGTAAGATAAGAATTTTAAATATAGTTCCTTACATACCTCTTTCTCTTAGTTGGAGATGATGTGATCACCTAATCCATTGGATTGGGTGACCTCGGCTTCATTAGCTTCACTGCTGCATGGTTCAGATTTCTTAACCCATGTCTTGTTCATCTGTTCCCTAATTTTCTCAATAGTAGGAGCCGGTACTCTAGTTTTGCAATCTTTCCTTGTATGACCAATTTTCAGACAACTGTGACAGACTAAGCTTCCATTCATCCAAATTTTAGACTTACCTCTGAAATGTGTCCTTATGCATTTTTCTGGAACATCTTCATACTCACCATAGTAAGGACAACTATGCCATGTATTGTAATCCCAATTTTAATGATTTCCTTTTCTTGGTGATTTCTCTTGTACCTTTGATGTCCACTACTATTTACCTTTAGATCTACAATCTTGTGTTCTATGACCAAATTTGTGACAATTATAGCAATTACCATTGGGTCTAGGTGTTTTTCTTGCCTTTGCCTTACATTCATGTGCTTGATGTCCAAACTTATTACAGTTAAAGAAGTAACCATTAAAGTTAGTTTTCAGATTGGACTTACCATTCTTGCTTCGGCAAATGTTTGTTGTATGGCCTAGTTTTCCATAGTGGTGACAAATAGGTTTCTTGTTTCTCAGCTTTGCATTCTTTCTTTCACCTATCTTAGATGATTCTTCATCTTCAGTGGTTGTATGTTGTTCAGTGTGACCTAATTCAGAAGATTCTTTAGGTCTTCTTGATGCTTCCACCAATTGTTCAAAGTAGCTCATGGCTGCACTCGGATCATTCACTCTGTTATTAATTTATTTCTCAGATCTCAATTCATCTTTCAATTGATTGTTCTCAGATCTAAGATTAACAATCTCCAAGTCTTTCCTACTGATCTCCTGATTTGCAAGTAATAGTTGATTTTCCATGTCCACTTGATTGACTGTCATGGTTTTCACATCATGTGCTCTTTCATCAAGTGTGGTATTAAACATTCTCTTGTCTTCTTCTTCCATAGCCTTTTCATCTTCAGCTTTCTTCTTTTATTCAACAAATTCACACATTCTTATTGATTGGGCTTCTTGTTCCTTTTTCAGATTTTTGACTTCTTAAAATAGTGCACTGTTCTTTTTCAGTAGATCTGCTATTGCTGTATCACTCTTAGTAGAATCTCCATTTTGAAATAGATTTGTAGTGTCATGTTCCTAATAATGAGTGTCATTCATCTATTTGGCCAAATATTTTCTTGAAGCCAAGGACTTCCTTAACTCTTGTCTTGCAGTCTCAAGCTATTGTAGTGCTAACTGAACATCAATCTTGTCATTCTCAATGACTTTACCCATCTTATAGATCTCCATCTCAAGATTTGTATTCTCAAGATTATTATAACCTTTTAGAGAACTAAGCTCTGATACCAATTGTTGGAAATACAATAATTGGAAAGCAAGATACTGAGAGGGGGGGGTGAATCAGATCTTCAAGTATAAACACTTGAAACAAACTGATAACACATTCATACATAAATTAATCTAATGTAATCCTAGATAGCATCCACACCATGAAATAAGTAACACATTACACAATAATTTGGTAACCCAGAAACCCAAATAGGTAAAACTAGGGTAGGGATGACACCCACAAAAGTCTCCAGTACTGTAGTAATAAAGTGTACCTGTTAAGGTTACAATGTTTGATTACAAAATGTAATCTACCCTATTAAATGTCTACTCTGTTAAAAGCTTCATATCATTACAATCTACCTTGTTAAAGGATTTAAACTTACAATGAAGTAAGCACTCTGTTAAGAGATTTTCACCTGATACAATGATTAGAAAGTCTCAAGTATTGATCCTTCGATATGCACTCTGATGGTGATGATAGATCTCCTCTTTTTAGTATCTCTTATGATCTTATAATCTGATATACCTTTACTCTACTGTTCACTATGTTATGCTCTGCTTGATCTCTGCTTTTGAACAAAATAACCATCTGTGCATTTTACATCAAAATGCAGTCACTTCAACAATTCCTCTTTTGCCTCTTACACATATACACATATAAAAAATAGGGTTTTGAAGCAATCTAATATATCTATACAGATCTGACAATGAGATCTAGATCAATGATCAAGATCTGATATCCATGCCTTGATGGTAAAACAATTAATGCTTACAATGAGTCATGCATTGGATAAAACAATTAAATGCATAACTAACTCCATATAAGAATATATTAAATTTGTACATTAGTCGGCCCAAAAAGCTTATACAAGTCGGCCGGATCACTTATCCTTGAATTTTGTATCATTCCTAACAAGTATACAAAAACTATTCTTCTCGACACTTTGACTGTCTATTGCTCATCATTTAACATCTCTATCTCTACTCGGCTCGACAATGTAACACGGCTCGACAATGTGACTAGGCATACTGAAAACTGCTCGATAATGTTGCTCGGCCTTGCATAGTTTTAGCTCGGCCACAGTGATAGCCAACTAAAACTGTCTAATGAAATGACTAAGTGTTGGTCACTAATCATCAACATAACTTAGAGATTAACATTAAATCCTCAGAAGGAACCAACTAGATAGGAAGCAACAAGACAACACTTCACAATTTCTTTCTATCTTCTGAATCAATATTATAGAACTGCAATCCAATCATAAAAGTTTTAAAGGAGAGAATAAATCTTTGAACTAATTATAACAGAGAGGATGAATTCATAAAATAGATAGTATCCTATTTTGACAAGAAAACAAGGTACATTTTATTGATATGAAAAAACTAAGTACAATCCAGAGAGTTTTCTTTTAGTAAAATCTAAATTTATATCCTAGATGGTTGTGGTTTCCCCTTCAAAATTAGGGGAAGCGAGAAGCTTCCAACCATTCACATTCTGTGACACTTCACCTAGCAAAAATCCTAATCAACCGAAATAAAACATACACTTCCAAACACAAACAAATGAAACAAGCTAAAGACAAAAAGAAGGTTGCACATAGAATGATTAATCTATCAATGTATTTTCTATTCTCATGAATTTGTTGCAGATCCCAAATATTATTTGACCCATTCTAAAATTTGTACCAGTGAAGGCCATTGGAAATGTAAGATGTCTAGTAGGCTAAGGAGGTGATCTCTCCATCTTTTCCTGAAAAATATCTCAAGCCTCATTAATGAACTTTCAAAACCCATCATCAAGGATGACACCTCTATCGAGAAAAATATTGAATTTATCTATAGAGAATTTTTTGTCTTCTTTCAAGCACTCATTGATATTGGGAACCATGCTCTAATATTGGATCTTCCATACCTCTAAACTTTTGGCACACCCCTCCTTGTCAACAAATTCACAAATTTTCCAATGCCTGATAGTGTTAAAAGATGAAAAAATTTCCTTGATCATGCCTTCCTCATGTGTAATGTACTCTATCTCCTCAAATAGAGAATCCATAATTTCCTTGGTTTCCTTTATGCTAGAAAGAGAATGAGGATCTCTATGTATCACTTTGGAAATGTGGGTTATCTCAATAGAAGATGGTCTCCATCTTCGGGCCAGATCTTGTAGCAATGGTTTACTTTTTCTGAAACTATCAAACATTTTATTTAATGAGAAATAACCTTCATAAAAATTAGAACACTTTCCAATAATGAGATTCACCCAAAAATAAAGAATTTGTTCTAGGGTAGCAAACAAGTGCATTGGGATCTCCTACTTAACTCTTTTAGATATTATCTCATCTATGTTCCCCTGAGACTATCTTTCGGTCATCATAGGATACACCTAAGGCACCACCATGAACTAGAAGGGTTTGGGATTGTTTAACATCTTTCAACTTTTGAATTCTTCCCTCTTGTTCTGCTACTTTGAGGTATAACTCATTTATCACCTTTTTCAATTCCACCTACCTGTCCATGGATTGTTATAATTCATTTTTCATATGTTTAATTTGATCCTTATTAAACATTTCCCTATGTACAAGCTCACTTGCAAAGATAAGTGGATTTGTATTTTTCATAGTTTGTACAGCAACAAACCCATCAGTAACTTTATAAAAATCAATCAAATTTGTCTTATAGGCTCCTTTAAACCTTACCCATGTAGCCAATGTTTCTATTTTTGGGGTTATACCCTGATCCAATGACCTTATCATCAATGTCAAAGTCCATCACAAAATTTGGATCATTCTTCCTTTTAAATTTATCCAATAGAAAAACTTCATTTAAAGTGAGGCCACAAACAAACAACAAGTCACTCTTCCTCAATATTTCTCTAGCCTCCACCATGCAATCCACATTTTCCAAGTTTAAATCTCTCATGAGTTGACTCACCACTTCCTCCCACTTAGATTCTTCTATCCCTAGAAATTGAGTTTTCTTTTTTTCTTAAAAATCTTTCATCTTCATTTGAATCCATAAATCTTTAAACTCTTTGGAGTTGATGAAGTCATCCTTTTCAATAAACCTAGTAGAAATAGCTTCTCTTTCATCTCCAACAATTGTAGGTTTCTCATCCCAATGCAACTCTACCTTATTTCCATGAAATTATTGTTGTTAGACTGAAGGTGGAGAAGATTGACCTACCTCTTTAGCCCACTTCATGTCCCTCAAGGTATCAGTGATCTCATCAATATCACCCCTTCCTTCTGATAATTTACAGTGAATAGGAGAAGGTAACTTGTAAACTTTGGAATTATTTGGCGGAGGGGAATCAAAGTCTATATCTACAATGATCAGTTTTCTAGACCTTTTAGGAAGAGGTTTAACCTTTATATCTGATGTATCCTAACTCTTTCCCTGCAGTTTGTCAAAATCCCATATACATAACTCCATTTTGAAAACCTCATTACCTTCTTCATTGTGGAATTTAGGTAATCCCATCAGAGACCTTTCCTTCTCCGATTCCAATAAGATATTCACCTTATTCCATCTTTGCTAAACCTCAGACATATCTCGGCAATTCCTTGTAATATCCTCCAATAAATTAAGAGTATACCTATTATACTTTATTATAGAATGGATGTGGATTTCAAGATCATAGTCCCTCAATTTTATACTATCCATATGATAGGCTTTTAGAAGTTCCTACAACTTCTCTAAAGTCCCACAACCTATGGATAACCATTCAAACTAGGACACATTGAGAAAGAAAGCTCCCTTTTTCCTTGGGGCATTAACATCCCTTTCAAACCATAGAAGATGCCAAATAAATTCCATGAAAGCCAACCTTTCTAACACAACAAGTGGAATCTTCTAAGGAGCTTGTCTGCACCCTTATACTCTAAAAGTAGTATAACTAGTTGTGTAGATCTAATCTCTAAAATAATCCATGAAGCCCTTCTTAGGTTTAGTATCTTTACATATCATAATATCCCTGGTCTTAGGAGGAATTATTACTATACTTTATCCTACCAAACTAATAATCCACACTACAAACCTATCATGGAAACTCTGATAATTACAATCTTTAGTATTTGTGTCCCACACTCTACACCACAATTGAACTTGTAATTTGGTCCCTTGACCATCCATAGTAGTTAGGTTTAGCGAATGACTAAAAATGATCCTATTCTAGAACAAGAGGAGATGGAAGAGTAGAGAATAATTCTTGCATTTCTTGGTCATCTTCCACTCAATTATCTCTTTGTGAAGAATCATTTCCAGCTTAGAAGGAATTTCAAATTCCTATAAAATATGTGAATGATTTTTCCTCATGGCCATGTACATGAGGTCAATTGGCATCCTTGACTTATGATCCTCTCCTTGGATTCTCGCCCATCCCCAGTAGGTCCTTTGGAATAAATACATGAAATGACTATTTGAGAAAGGGGATTTACCACCCAAAAGAATCAATTTATTGTCAGGACCTATACACACAAAGAAAGCTACTTCTCTTGAACCAATACCCTTGACCATCCTTGTTTCCATCTTATGTATTGCTATGGTGGAAATAAATTCAACATCAATAAAAACATTTGGAACAATTACACTAGCCATACCAAATTTCCAAGAGTTACAAAGAGGAACTCTATCATTTATTCTCTTATAAAAAAAGACCAAAAAAGTGACCTACCATGGACTGGGATAACAGAGTCTCCACATCTTACCCACTCATCTGAGAATAAACCCTTGGTGCCAATATCTTGCGGCAAGGACAATAATTTTAATAATGTGTACTGATGTAGGCAAATTAAAATATCCCCCACAATCACTTCCTTCTTCTTCCTAGGAATTTGGAAAATAAAAGGAAAATAAAAGTTTGAAAAAATCTACTCACTTCCTTAGGTTCTTCTTCCAAATTCTAAAGCTTTCAAATTCCATTTAGCTCACTAATTCTGCTATGTCACCTTGCACTAGTCTCCACCAAGAATAAATGCAGGCTTTTTTCGCTAAACACCTTAAAACACTCACACGAGAAAAATTACTTCAATTAGTGAGCCACCACCTCACTAGCCAGGAGTATTGTACGTTGCCCAAGGAAGCATAATACTTCTCTATTTCACATAAATTCCAAATCATCTTTCATGAAATGGTGATGGGCAGTGTATGTGCTGAAACCTAATTTGTTGGGAGCACGCTCAGACATGCAAACACTAGAGATAACAACAATTTAACTACACTAAACATGTCTAAGAAGAATACTACAAAAACAACAAGTGATTCCATCACAACCTCCGATGAACTAAACAAGGGCACCCAAGGCCTTGTTGATTTTCTCTTAGAGAATTGTGGGTGTGCTCTCCCAACACAATATCAAAATCCTACTTGAAATGCATGAAAAAGATGAGCTAATAACTCAAGAACAAGTATAAGGAACTTGTCTCAAGCTTTCACCATTGATGAAGATGAAAACACTACTACTAATATGATATGCAAGATCTAAGCTAAGAAATTAGATTCATTCCATTAAACCTAAGATGTGATATCTAGATTATCAAAATGAGCTAATGAGCATAAAACATAAATATGAACTAAGAACTCTAGATTGCTATGAAAATGCTATATTTCTCTAGAACTAAACTAGCAGTATAACAATGCATAAAAGAGAGATGATTTACTCTTGACAAAGGCCTCTATTTATAGAGTTTTTGGAGGAGAGAGAGGGCTTGGATGAGGTGGAGCTCATGTGAAATCCACATAGGTGCCACATGAGGGACACATAAGCCATGCAAGAGGCCCACCTTTCTCACACATGTGTGAGCAACTTTGGATGTGATGGGTCAAAGTGTACTTAAAGTACACATGTGAAGGATCTTGTAAGAGGTGTAAGAGATTTGGACCAATGAAACACTTTTAGAAAGTGTAAGAAGGTGTCATCATGGGTGTAAGAAACCTTGTTGGCACCAAATTAGCATATTTTTGAAAAGTCAAATTTGGAAATTTGCTCACACATGTGTGAGCAAATAACTAGGATTAATATGTGTAGGAATCAAGAAATTAGCCTAATTAACCTTAGTTAATTAGTAAGTAGGTCTATTTGGTGAGAGTGATGTGAGGTAGGGTAGGATCTATGTTCAAATTAGTTTAATCCAAATTAAATTTAGATTAATTGTGGTTTAGTAGAATTTAGTCATGTGGAGGAATAAATAAATTATAAATTTATTTAAAAGAGATAAATGAGGGAAATGTATATAAATAAGATTTAATACATTAAAGGAGCTAGTATTTAAATTAAATTCAAATACTAAGGAAAGTGAATCATATTTAATTAAATAGATAGAAGAATATAACAAATATAATTAATTAAAATTAACTATAATGCTATGGAAATATTAATTAAATTAATATAAGGACGATTTTAGACGTCTACATTTTGCCCCTCTTTGATGTAGCATCGAAAGTGGCATCGCGTCAAAGAAAAGAAAATAAGATGCCCCAGAGAGAAAATTAATTATGGTGGGAGATGAGATGATGCTCCCTCGAGAAAATAACAAAAAAAATAAATTTTGTTGAATTTTCTCGAAAAAAGGCAGAAGAGAGGAAGAAGAGAGAAAAGTGGAAACTTAGGCTAGATCGGGGACATGATGCCCCAATCAGGATAGAGGAATAAATAGAAACCTTTCCAATAGAAAAATGCAAAGTGCAATATGACCTAGCTAAAATGCAATCCTAACTACATGATGACAGTGGGATTAATACTGTGTTAATGTTGGAGAGCACACCCTAGTTTGATATTGCAAAAGGAGTTATGCACCATGTGCTAGAAAACACAAGTGACATGGTTCCTTTGCGTGTACTAGACTCTCAGACAAATAGGTTGCTAGGAACAAGAATGAAAGATATCAAGTATGATGAGATCTATGAAATGTTACTCATGAGGAGATGCAATACATCTAGATCTTTTTAGGGATTTGAGATGCATGAATCCTGCCCCCAGTGAGGCATACATAGTCATAACTAAATATCAAAACATAAATGCACTAACAATCTATGACAAGCAGATCATACCACAAATAACACGTATTGCACTATATACTCACCATAACAAACCAAGATATAAAAGATCAAGGCTGTCGCGATAAGGACATAGTAAAACATAAGATAAAATCAACAAAAAGTAATCCTGACCAAATGGTCATTTAGTCCAAAATTTCTTTCCATGAACAAATTTGATGTGAGGATTGAGATAACAGCCGACACTAGAAGGATGCATCTTGATGGGCCAAAGATTGATTGATAAAAAATGGGAATTTGCTGGGAATTTCTTGTGAATAGAATGAAACTAGGAAAGTCAAACTGTTTGCTGATTTGGTGAAAAACTATTACGATCACTGTGTCTAGGAAAAGCTTAGTGTGATGGGGTGAAGCTTGGTTTGATAGGATTAGAATGGGTTTAATACCATGTGATTAGATGGCGAAGGAGGAACATGATTGGAAAAAATGAGATTGGAGGGTAAGATGGATTGAATTAGGATGGAAGAAAGATGAATTGATTGTGTTGGATAGGAAGGAAGATAAGAGG
>MU224173.1:895747-924860 GCA_018584345.1 Thuja plicata
TGATTGGGAATGGGATCATGAGATGGGTTAAGGAGGATAAGTGGATCTTGATATGGAAGGAGAGGATCTTCATATGGAAAGGAGTCATAAGATGGAGAGGTGTCATAAGATGGAGGAATGTTTAGAGATAGAAGAGAAGAGGAATCCATGTTATCATGCTTTGGAACAATTTCTTGAGATGTGTGGACTTGTGGGGATAATGTGATGGAGGAGGTGGAAGCTTCAAATTGAGTGGATGGAGGGATGGGAGACTCATAAGGATTAGGAGATTGAGGTATGTATTGATTTGGAGGGGACGGTGGTGGGTTCATGGCTTGAGGGGATTTCACAACTTGATTTGGGGATTTATATTTTTCTTCTAGCGCTTGGATCCATTCAATGGAAAATGTAGTGTGGGATGGGGACGATGTAGGAATTGGAGGATTGGGATTATGTGGAGGATAAGGATTATGATTTTGGAAATGAAGCACAAAATGTGGGGGACTGGGTGTAGGATTGGGATTAAATGGTAGATGGGAATTATGAATTTAGACAAATGGGGAAGGACATATGTCTTCAAAGGAAAACTTTTTCTTTTGACCCCCATTTTGTAGGCTAAGGACAATGTTTTGGAGTTCTTGAATCTCATGGGCAAGGTGACTATGGAGGGAATCATGTGTTGGTGAAGTATAATGAGATGAATTTCCCTTGTCAAAGGAAGAGGAAGGATAAGAAATGGAAAATGAATTTGGATTGGATATGATGTGTTGAGGATTGAATTGGTAGGTAGGTTGGATTGGAGGTATGGTTTGAGGATTAGGGTTTAGCACTTTAAATTCCTCAACCATTTTGTGAAAGCAATCCATATCCATGAGGTTTTGGAATTGGATTAGAAGATGATGTAGAAGAATTTTTAGATTAAGAGTGGATGAAGTGATAGATTTGAGGATGGATGAAATATGAACTTAGGACTTAGGAGCAATACTTGGACTTTGTTTTGATTTAAGAGGGAAAGGCCTCAAGGAATTTGATTTGATTTATTTTGATTTAATTGGATTTGATTATGAGGGCAGGGCCTCAAAGTTGGATTTGATTTGATTTGATTTTGATTTAAAGGTTTGAGACAAACCTAGGTGAAATAATACCCTATGATGGTGCAAACAAAGGATTGATTTGGATGGTGATATCTTCTTCTACTTGGAGATAGACTGATGATCCCAAGAAAAATAGGATATGACTAAGAGAATTAATTACTTGAGACAGATTGATGTTCTCAAAGCAATATGATTCAAATAGATGTTTGCTAATGATGAGGGTCTATGAAACACTTTGATAAATCTTTCAACCTAAGATTTGAGATGAAACATCTTGATGAAGGTGTGAATGATGAAGTTTGATTTGATGTTGGTTAATCTTGACTATGGTTGGATGCGGGTCAATCAAGATAACTACGATTAAAGTCCAAGGATTATGATGGTGCTCCTAAATCAAAAGTAGAATATTTCATCAAAGTTGGAATTAGAAGGAGATGTGGATGAAGATTTGAATGAAGAATGGATGAACCTTAGAATAAAAATGAGAGATGTTGGAAGACAAGGTAATAATGAAGGGTGATTGGTTTGGATGAAAAGGAGGATGAATTGGAGTAGGATTTGATAGAATGATATGAGGTTGACAAGTGGATTGGATTAGAAGAATGATGATTGGATTAGGTTGGAGGAAGATGAATGATTAGATTGGATTAAGAAAGAAGATGTTGATGTGGACTATGAAGAATGATTAGGATGAAAGTGATTAGATGAGGATTAGAACCTTGATTGAATGATTAGGAAGATGATGAAATTATTAGCATGCTTAAAAGATAAGATAGATGATTTAGAAGAAGTGATTAGGATGATTAAGAAGAATATGGATGAATTAGAAAAAGTGATTAGGATTAAGGGAATGATTAGGATGAAGAAGGAAGGTATCTAGGATGATTATGGATGATGATTAAGATGAAGGATTATTAAGATGACTAAGGGTGATTAAGAAGAATGTGAATGAATTGGAAGAATTTATTAGGATGGTTAAGATAAGATGAAGAATTTGAAATATTGATTAGGATGTAAATGTTGATTAAGTATGATTAGAAGAATATGGATTATTGGATGTGATTGGGATGAAGGGAATGATTAGGATGAAGGTACTTAGAAATATTATGGATGATTAAGAAGAATATGAATGATTCATATTAAGTGATTAGGATGATTAAGATAAGAGGAAGGCTTAGGATAGTTAGGAAGAATGTGAATGAATTGGAAGAATTGATAAGGATGATTAAGATAGGATGAAGGAGTTGAAAGAATGATTAGGATGTAGATGTTGATTAAGGATGCTTAGAAGAATATGGATGATTGAATTGGATTAGGGAGATGATTTGGAATATTATGGATGATTAGGAGATGATGAGTAGAATGATTAAGGATGATTATGATTAGAGGAATGATTTGGATGATTAAGAGGGTGATTAGGATAAGAAGTATGATGATGAAGAAGTGGGTTGATGTGGAGATGACAATGTAGGATTCTGATTGATTTTGGAATTTTTAGGTTAATTTGTTCATTGGCAAGAACTGATTTTCAACATACATCAAAGGCATTGACTACGCTAAGTATACCTTGACTTAGCTTTTAGGCATAGCTGACAATTATTTAAGACACATGTCTGAAAACAATCCTAGAAGGGACAAAGCAACCTTGCAGGAGACAAACAATTGTGACTGGGGAGTGTTGATTCAAATTGCAAAATTTTGTTTGTGTATGTTCGAGTGACTCTTTCAAGCCACTTATGTTTTCACTTGGCTTAACACAATGAATACAGTACAAATAGTAGATACCTTAAGGAATTGGCTTCGCATGAAATATTATAGGCCCATTACTTGGTAGTCCTTTAGCTCACACAATAGTGTCACCCTCGGAAGGGCACCCGTATTTTTGCCTTTTGCCAGGTATTATTGTCGTACTATAAAGATCTCTTTTGCAACACAATACCCTGGGACACGTATGATGGGAATCTTGGGGGGAGAATCTTCCCTCCCCTTGCACTATAATAAGTCACCATTTAGAGGTGAATCAGGTAGGCTACTAAGTTATAGTTGCTAATAAGATTCATGGCGTCCCCACAATCAGTTTTTATGACGTGAGACACTTAAGTCTCTAGTTCAACCATGCCAGTATGCTGAGGATATTCACTCAGTATTGACTACCATTGAACATGACCCGCCCGAGCTTGAAGGGATAAAGCAGACCTTTGGGTCACACCTTATTTCTATACCAGCCGAAGGCATTACCGGTTTGAGGTCGTCCTCTAAAGGGGAAGTGCACCCTCTAGATAGGCCTCTCTAGAAGCTTGATTAAGCTAAGCTTTCTCTTCACCAAAGATCCACAAAGGTAAGGGGATAGGATACAATTATAACTTAATCATAGGATCACTTATATTAAGGGTTTTAAGCTAATGACATATAGCTCAAAAGAAGCGTTGAGAAACACTTCTTCAAACACACCAAGAAATGTTCATTCCAAATTGAACCTATTAAAGCAACTAAGTGTTTTCTACCTAAGAAAAAGACACAATAGTATGATTAAGTATGTAGGTTCAATTCATTTTCCACATATAAAAAAGGAAAACATGTAAGAAAGGTGTGATTGTTTTACCTTAAGTCATTCAAGATTTGTGAGGTTCATTCCCTTATGCATTCAAGATTGGATGTGGTTGATTTCTTCTTTTAAGAAACATTCATTCAAAGACTGATGTTTAAAACATGCAAGTTCATTCCCAAAATCTATTAAAATCCAAGGAAACTTGCATTAAAAATATTAGTAATCTTTAAATTCTTCAGCCCTGAAATGCTGCAAAAAGACAAACAGATTAGTAACACTTGATTCGTGACAATATGCTGATTCTTGATTCTTGAAATTTGATTAAGTCTAAAATTTCTTAAAAACCCTCAAAAACTAGATTTTGCATCTTAACTCTTATGAAGCTGAAAACACTCTCAAACATCCTTGAAGTATATATTTAAAATATATCTTAAGTATATTTTAAATATAGACCTGCTGTTGAAATTGGTCTGAAATATACATAAAATTCTCTAGAAACCATTCAATAAATACCCATCTCTCAGAACTAGTTTAAAATGCAAGAAATGTGGAGACGATAATGACAGTGCATAAATGGCGATCTACGCAGACAGTGATCTACGTAGATGGCAATATGCGTAGACGATGGAGTTCTATACAGATAATAGTTTTTAAGCGTAGATGACCATTCTACACAAATGATAAATTTTAAGCACAGACGACCAAGTATCGCAGACAGCGATCTATGCAGACAACATTCTGGAAATGCAGGCGACGGAATTAGAGTGCAGATGGGTCTGCATAAAAATTTTCCAAACTTACAAAAAATGTAAGAAAAATGTTGGAAAATAGGGACATGGTCCCCACCGAGCATGCAAAAATATATGTGATAAAACCTAACCTGTTGGGAGCACGCTTTGACATGTAAACATTAGAGATAACAATCATTTAACTACACTAAACATGTCTAAGAAGCATACTACAAAAACAACAAGTGATTCCATCACAACCTCTGATGAGTTGAACAAGGGCACCCAAGGCCTTGTTGATTTGCTCTTAGAGAATTGTGGGTATGCTTTCCCAACACAATATAAAAATCCCACTTGAAATGCATGAAAAAGATGAGCTAATAACTCAAGAACAAGTATAAGGAACTTGTCTCAAGCTTTCACCATTGATGAAGATGCAAACACTACTACTAATATGATATGCAAGATCTAAGCTAAGAAATTAGATTCATTCCATTAAACCTAAGATGTGATATCTAGAGTATCAAAATGAACTAATGAGCATAAAACATAAATATGAACTAAGAACTCTAGATTGCTATGAAAATGTTAAATTTCTCTAGAACTAAACTAGCAGTATAACGGTGCATAAAAGAGAGATGATTTACTCTTGACAAAGGCCTCTATTTATAGAGTTTTTGGAGAGAGAGGGCTTGGATGAGGTGGAGCTCATGTGGCATCCACATAGGTGCCACATGAGGGACACATAAGCCATACAAGAGGTCCACTTTGCTCACACACGTGCGAGCAAGTTTGGATGTGATGGGTCAAAGTGTACTTAAAGTACACATATGAAGGATCTTGTAAGAGGTGTAGGAGATTTGGGCCAATGAAACACTTTTAGAAAGTGTAAGAAGGTGTCATCATGGGTGTAAGAAACCTTGTTGGCACCAAATTAGCATATTTTTGAAAAGTCAAATTTGGAAATTTGCTCACACATGTGCAAGCAAATAATTAGGACTAATATGTGTAGGAATCAAGAAATTAGCCTAATTAACCTTAGTTAATTAGTAAGTAGGTCTATTTAGTGAGAGTGATGTGAGGTAGGGTAGGATCTATGTTCAAATTAGTTGAATCCAAATTAAATTTAGATTAATTATGGTTTAGTAGAATTTAGTCATGTGGAGGAATAAATAAATTATAAATTTATTTAAAAGAGATAAATGAGGGAAATGTATATAAATAAGATTTAATACATTAAAGGGGATGGCATTTAAATTAAATTCAAATACTAAGGAAAGTGAATCATATTTAATTAAATAGATAGAAGAATATAACAAATATAATTAATTAAAATTAACTATAATGTTATGGAAATATTAATTAAATTAATATAAGGATGATTTTAGACATCTACAGGCGCTATTTCGCAACCCCTTTAATATGTTCCTTTTCGAAATAGAGATGAGCGCTATTTCACAACCTCTTGATATATCCTTTTTTGAAATAGCAATGAACTTTATTTTACCGTTTCCATCAAGTCCTTAACTATACCACCCGCGAGACTTTGTTTTAAAATAACAACACTTCAATACTACAAGATTATATTTTTAAAACCATTACCAACAAATTGAATGGAAAATTAAAGACAATATGGGTTTAGGAATTAGAAGGGGTTGTCTTCATAAAGATCCCTTCTTCCACATTTCAAGCTTTAGGGATGCCAAGGGTGTTTGGGAAAAAAATGAAGAGTTGTATGGTGAAGTGGATGAGGAAAAAGGATTCTCAATTGAGGACGATCTTCTTCTATTGGATCCCAATAATTTTGACACAAATCAAGACTATGTCAATAAAGCCAATTATTTGAGATAACTACTTAATGATTGTGGCAATTCCATGAAGGGTGATAGGTTGATTTATCACATATTGAAGAGGCTTCCTTCAAAATATGAATCTTTTGTATCAAGTTATAATACTCACAAGTTGACCATGGGAAGTTCCTTCACGAAGCCTTCATTTGATGCATTTGTAGAGATGTTGATGTTGGAATAGTTAAAATTGATGGATATGGATATTATCAAGTCTTCAAAGGCTAAGGCATTCTTGGCTAATGACGAGAACCAAAGAAGTGAATGTGGAAAAATTTTAACCAACAATAAAATTCAATAGAAGCCTAAATCATAATTGGAGACAACAATATTCCTCCTCACAACAAGGCAATTATTTTTCCAACAATAAGGGAAACAACAATAAGAAGGATAAACTATTTTCTTCATATTACAAGAAACCAAGTCATGATGATCATCATTGAAAGACTAAGATTATTGATGAGTTGAAAAACTTACCTAAGAAGAACAAAATCAATGTGTCAAATGCTTTGAAGGATTCATCTCCATCCACTTCAAAGGGAAAAGGGAAAGCATTTATGGAAAGCACAAGTTCTTTGGAGTAATGGATTCTTGAATAAGGTGCCACACATCATATGGGTGATTCAAAGGGGAATATTTCTTCATTGGATCCATCTAAGGTACCTCACATATTTGTAGGGGATGATGCACATGTGGAAGTTGAAGGGAAAGGAAAAGTTGAGATGGAAAATGGAGCATTCAAGGATGTTCTCTATGTTCCTAACCTTAGCACCAATCTTCTTTCAATTTACTAAATCACTCACTATGGAGGTGGAAATAAAGTTGTGTTCCTTCCTAATTTAGTTATGGTTGTCAAATCTTAAGGATGATTCATTGATTGTAGTGGCTAAAGCTAATTATGACACATGGCTTTATTCTTTCTCACTCTTTGTGCCCAAGTCTCCTTTACATGCCTTGTTGACACATACACAATCACAAAAGTAAATTATGGAATGAGTGGTTAAAATCTTGAATTCTTATATCTTCATCAACTTAGCTCACAAAATATGGTCAAAGGTCTACCTATTATCAAATTTATAAGGGTGAATGTTCAACTTATTCAATGGATGTGCATCTAGAAGAGAAGTTTGACCAAGGAAATTCTTGGAGAGTATGAATTGTTCTTGAGATTGTTCATAGTTTTCTAGCAGTCCCCTTTCCAGTGACATCAGTCAACAAGGGTTGCTATGTCCTCACGTTCATTGATGAATTTTCACAATACTCATGGATCTACTTTCTTGGTCACAAGAATGAAGTATTTGATAAGTTTCTCACCTTCAAGTCTCATGTTGAAAAGAAATCAATTAAATCCATCAAGGTTCTTTGTATAGACAATGAAAGATGATATGTGAACTCAAGAATTAAAGACTTTTGTGAACTTTAGGATATTGATCTTCAAAATATAGTTGCATTTAGTCTACAACAAATAAGAGTTGCAAAAATGAAGATTAGAAATCTTAAGGAAATGACAAGTTGCATTATTGAATCCAACTCTCTTGATCCATCATTTGTGGTAGAAGCTATAATTTTTTCCAATCACATCCTCAATAGATATCCTCTTAATTACTAAGATGGAATGAATCCTTTTGAGGAATGGTGTAGAAGAAAAATTGTTGTGAAATAATTTAGAGTATTTGGTTTTTGATCATGGGCACAAACATCTTAACAGAAATGTAAGGCACATTCACCAAGGCCTTATACATTCATTGGATATGAAGAAAGTGTTAAGGCTTATAGACTTATGGATCCTAAGAGTCATGATATTTTGATAGAGAGAAATGTTGACTTTGAGGAAATTTCACCTAGCTTGTCCTCTAATCCTCTCCATACTTCACATATCATGGAAATTGATAGTGACAATAATTTACCTCAACCTCAATATATAGGATTACACCTTTTCTTGATAAACTTAAGGTTGAGGATACTCCTTCTTCCACTAGACCCCATTTGGTTAGATAGAAACTTGATTCAATAGGTTCACTTGTGGGCAATCTTTTAGACAAATGAAGGATAAGGTCACAATATTAGCATATTCCCCATGCATAAATTTATACAGTGATAGGTCCATGTGATTCAGTATAGTTGGGTACACCTTATCTTCCAATTGCAGTCTCAGGGGATGAATACTTGTCAAATATCATAGGTTTTTTTATGGAGTCCTATATTGCAGACATGGGGGACATCATTGATGATATACATCTTCTCTTCGATGAGGAAGTTCCCTCTTCATTTGTTGTGAGGGAACACTCTGACCCTCTTTTCCATTCTCTACATGAACAGTCTTTCGAGGCTGATGTGATTGTGGATACTTATGTATAGCAGTTGAAGGAGGTCTCTTTACCATTAGGGGAGACACTTGTTAATTTTGGACATTTTCTACATCAATCCTTGTTAGATCTTGACTTGTTCTTTTCAACAGTTTTGGAAAGGGAAACCTTTAGTATCGACACAGGGACAGTTGAGCAGTTTTTAGAGACATAATAATTCTTGAGGTTTATTCCTACCGATTAGGAAGGCATCTCATTCACACTTTCAACATTGTTTCTTCCTAACTATAGGAACATTGTTCAACATTCATGGACGATCTTATACATTCATCTTGGAGAAGCTATCACTAATGGGTATTCTACATTGAGGAAGCCTACCTTGTCTCTCTTCTTCTACTTATCTCATATGGGGGGACTTTTTCCTCATATGGGGTTTTGTCCTTCTCATACTTATCTATTGTATATACATGGTTTATGTCGTAATGGGGGGTCTTGATTACTCCATCCATCAATGTACCTTTTTTATCTCTCTTTTTGGGAGAGGGTTTTTTTTCCCTTGAGGTTTTCCCTCTTTCTCTTCTTTATGAGAGATTGCATTACTTACATATTGTACATGGGTACATAACATGGACGAGTAGTCGGGACCCATCATGCATTTTCATCTAGTATTGTAATCTTAAGTGCATTCCCCTAAGTTTCAATTAAGAAGGGTGTTGGTGTTATTAATTATTCTAATTACACTTTAATTAAGTTTACTTAGGATAATGTATTTTCATATTAGTTTTTATATATACATAGGATTTTGCATTTCATTTTAGCACATGTTGTAGGAGAATTTTGTATTAGGTGGAGTTAGTTGGTATCTCATGTGCAAGATCCACCTTTAGTGCTATTATCACATTATCATACTCTCATTGTTGCACATGCTTGCATGTACTTCATTGTACAATAGAGGAATATCCACCTTTTGTGGACATGTGATTCCACCTTATGTGGTTGATAGCTTATCATTTCCTTATCATGTAGTCTTATTGAATTTCCTATATATTCAGGCACTCGTACATTTTATTGATCCATTATGATGATTATGATAATCATCATCCATTATCATTTGATAATTATTTAGTTATTTATTTGATCATTATTTCGTTATTCATTTGATCATCATTTTTTCTCTCTTTTTTGTGCTATCAATTGAGATTCTAGACCTTGGCATATTCTTTCTTTCCCTTAGGAAAATTATGATAGGACTATTAAGGCCCCTTATATTCCATGAAAAGAACTTCATTTCTAACTTGGGGTACAATCCTAGATAGTAAGTTTCTTACCATCCATAATATTATGTTTTCTTTTCTACTCCCTTATTTCTCGTAGACCACCTTCCAAGGTTTTGCTTCAGGGTACCCACATCTACCTTCAACCATCCTGAAGTAGCATCCCCATCCTGGGTATTGGAAGCAACATGACCTTCTCTAGTTTTCCTTCCCATTTTTCCCAGATTCATTTGCAATGATTCCTGAGTTTCCTCTTCACTACCCTATGAAGATTTTGGTTCTTACAAATCCCTATTATTAGAGTTAAACACCTCCAGGAAAGAAGATTTAACAAACTCAAGGTCCTAAAAATCTTAGGATTCTAAAGAGATTCACCTCTCAAAATATTAAATATTTGTGCATCCCCATGAGATATTCTTTTCAGATCTTCTTGATCAGATTGAGTTGAATATTAAACCTAGAGGGGATAATAGACTCCACAAGTAGCGATCCAATACTTTCATTTATCTCCCCTTCTTCAAGATACAAGCCTTGAGGATGACCCATATTTTCCTCCATCTATCCAATAGGGGTATTTTGGTTTCCTTTATTTATGCTATCCTCCCTATTCTCCTATTCTTTCTCCTTCTCCTCAACCTAGTTTCTCAGATTCTCTCTCTGCTAGTTTTCATTTCCAAAATCATTATGAGTTTGTCCAACTTTGGACATAACTTTGTTCCCCTCTAGTTCCTTATCATTTTGGTTCTCAAGTTTCCATCCACTCCTTTTTCCTTAGAAACTTTTCCCTTCAAATTATTTTGTTCCAGGTTCTTCTCTTTCTATACCTTCCTAGGTTTTGACTTCTTGGCATCCCTCTTTGGCACAGGAGCACCATGACATGGAAAAAAGGTCTTGAGGTACAAATGTGCATTTGGTGGAGCACAACTAATATTTCATGAATTGTGGAGTTTAATGTGACCTAAAAGGTCCTAAATAATGTAATTGGGCCAATAGAGCCCCAAAATGTAATGGGATGTAATGAAAATACAAAAAGATGTAATATTGCCATATGGGGAAAATAAGGCCTAATAAGGATAATATAAGGGTTTCAAGGGTAGAAGCATGTATTTTCTTATCTTTTATGGTTTTAAGTTCTTTTAGTAACCCTCTTTTAATGTTATAGGATAATTTGATATATAGTTGTCGAATTAACAACCTATTTGTCAACTTGACAACATTTTAATATCATTTTGTGGTTCTAAATTAGAGGACAGTCAGTTTTTGGGTGGTTTCAAGGTTGGTTGTCAGTTTGGAATGTTAAATGGACTTTAAAAAGACTGTAGAAGAGGTCATGAAAAATATTAGTCGATGTACTTGGATTGGAGATCAATAAAGAGTTCAACTTTCTGCAATTTTCATGTTGTGACAATTTGTAATAGTGTGTTAACAATCATTTCTTTCCATTAGATTAAATGATACATTTAAGGACCATTGAATTTAGAAGGAATCATATTGAAACACATTTACTTTTATTTTGGAATCGTTTAATCTCATTTGGTATGGGAAAGATATCTATGTTTTTTGTGAAAACTGTGTCAAGCCCTCATTAGAGAGAGAGAGAGAGAGAGAGAGAGAGAGAGAGAGAGAGAGAGAGAGAGAGAGAGAGAGAGAGAGAGAGAGTCTGCTATCAGTTTTATTAAAGGGTAAAGAACCTTTGTGTGTACCTAGATGTTAATAATGTCATCTTTGTGTCAGGGTGGATGTTAGGAAAGATTGAGAAGTTCTCCTTGATTGTGCATGGAGGACTGAGAGTACAAGTGTAAAGCCAATGTTTAAGGGTAGGCCTTGAAAGGTCATAGAAGATAGTTTGTGGGGTCTATGGACCGATCCTATAGAGAAGTTAATATGATTTGTGATCAAAATTTGATGTGTCTTCATATGTGGAGTCTAGTGGAAGAAGAGGTGTAACTATTAATAGGTTCTAAGAGTGAGTGGGTCCATGTGAGTGGGTCCTAAGTTTGAGGACTAAAGAAGTGTCTTTGGAGGAGATATTTGATGTGAGAAGTTGTATCTCATAAGCTCTTTGATGAATTTATACTTTATGAATAAGATTTGATAAGTGATCCACTTTTCTCTACATTATAGTGGTATCAGAGTGAGAAGATCTAGTGATTACGATGGAGATAGCCTTAACAAAGTCAGATAGAGATATTCTGGAAGGTTTCAAGGTATTGAAGGAATTGGTGTATGGAAAGAAGAGGAAGAATGAGGAAGAAGAAAGAAGAAGACAAAGGGGGAAAAAGAGACAAGAAGAGATAAGGAATTTGAGAAATAATATATAAGCATATGGAGAAATGTTAGACAACACTGCAGCATGGTGTGAAGAAGAAAAAAGAGAAAGACTAAAGAGGGAAGTAGAGATAGAGGAAAGATTGAAAGAGTTAGAAGACCAGTTGAGATCCCAAGGAGAATAGCTTGAGGAAGAGGAAGAGTAGGTTACAATAGAGGAACATGATTTGTAGGAGGAGTACATAGAAGTTGTGGAAGAATGGTAAATAAATGGGGGTGATAGTGAGGCTCATGAGGAAGTATCCTTAGAGGAAGAGACAGAGACTGTGATGGAGGGCCAAGAGGAGCCTAAAATTGTAGAATTTTCTCCAAGCATGGAGATATTGTTGTTGGAAGTACAATATTGGGAAAGCAAGATACTGAGAGGGGGGGTGAATCAGATCTTAAAACTTACTCACTTAAAAAAAATTGATCCACATTCATACATATATGAATTTAACCTAACATCAGATAGCACCCACAACATGAAGTATATGACCCATAACACAAAAATTTGGTTATCCAAAAACCCACATATATAAAAATAGGGTGGGGATGACACCCACACAATCTTCACTACTGTAGCAATAAAGTGTGCCTATTAGGGCTACAAGAGTTTGATTACAAAATGCAATCTACCTGGTTAAAGGTTTGTTCGGTTAAGAACTAAAGATCATTACAATCTACCTTGTCAAAGGATTTCAACTTACAATAAAGTAAGCACTCAGCTAAGAGATTTAAATTAGGTCTATTAAAACCACTCTACTAAGATATTTCTCCTAATAAAAATGTTAGAATGTTTCAAGTAGTGATCCTTTGTTATGCACTCAGATGCTGATGATCGATCTTCTCTTTCCAATACCTTCTGTGATCTCACAATCTGATATGTCTTTTCTCTTCTATTCACTACTATGTCACTCTGCTTGATCTAGGCTTCTTCTCTAAATAGCTCACTGTTCATCTCTCATGGACACACAACCCTTCTCTCTATGTATCTATTTAATAATAGGGTTAGAAGCAATCTTATATGTTTTTACAGATCTATTGGTGAGATCTAGATCAACAATCAAGATCTAATATTTTTTCCTCCAAGACATTCTAATTTTCTTATTGGCTCCATGCCATGCTAGGATAAAACAATTAAATGTGTAAATAACTTTGTAGATAAATATTAAATTCTTACATATGCCGGCCCACAGCTCATACAAGTTAGCCTAAACATTTTACCTCAAAGTTTGAATCAATCCTAACATGTATGCAAAAACTATTCTACTCGGCACTTAACATCTCTATCGCTCGACACTTAAGTATTCTACTCAGCTCAACATGATGTAACTTGGCAAAATGTATTCCTGCTCAACAATGTTTCTCGGCCTTGAATAGTTTTAGCTCAGCCACAGTGATAACCAACTAAAACTTCCTAAGTAAATAACTAAGTGTTGGTCACTAATCATCAACAAAACTTATGGATTAACAATCTCCCCCTTTGATATTAGTGCCAAAAACACACTTATCATTTTGATTCATTCCATCCAAAATGTTGCCTAAGTACACAATGTACACCCCCTAGGAATGTACTCCATACTACATCCAAAACTTTACATAGTATACATGCCTTCAAAAAAAAATATTTACAATTATACATGTATTGTTCCTCTTACGCTATATCATTTTCACATCCCCCCTTGTTTTTGTCACTAATAGTAGGTGGGGTTAAGTTGTACTTATCAAAAAACTATTTATGAATTTTTAAGGTGAAAGCAAATTCAGTGTCCCAACTATCCTTAACAAAATTCATAATCTCTAATTTGACTTCTAGATTGGCAGCTAGACTCAGTAAACTTTCTATAGTAGAGAGATTTTCATTTCTCTTAATCAATTCTTTTGCAGCTGAAAGTTCTTTCTGAATTACCTCCATATGAGGTATCAAGTTGGTCTAAATAGTAATCAATTTGTCACTTATCTGACCATCTTTAGCCATGAGCTCGGCCATTCTCCTTTGTGCATTAGTTAATCTATTGAAATGTAAGGAGCTAGTGCTAGCATCCATACTCAGTGAACTCCCAGTTGACTTCAAGTATAATTGCAATTTCTCTATATCTTGTAGATTATCCTTTATGAAGAATTCAACATCATATAACTTCTTATACAAAGAATAAACATTAGTTGCAACTTCCTCCAAAATTTCTACAAGATAAGAAATTTCAACCTACTTTGTCGCAATCTCTCCTGCGATTTTTTCCAGTACTTTGTTTTCAAATTTCCTCTTAGACCATTGCAATAACTTCTCATTTGATTCAATGGTGTCATCATTTACCTTCTGCACAATATGAACTAACTGTTCAAGAATGGGAGCTTGAGGGTTTTCATCTTCCATGTCAAAATCTTTTACAAATATATCCTTGATGTCATGTAACACCTTCTTTTGCTTCTACTTCTTTTTCATTTCTTCCTGCCTTTTCTTCCTCTTGAGTAATTCTTGAAGAGTCTCAATCTATTCATAAGATAAAACATTGGGATCCCATTGTGGAATTACAATCACTTCCTCTAATGTGACATCAAGAGTGGGAGACTTTGTCTTCATAACTTTCCTCCTCTTAAATTCAGGTGAGCTACTACTTGACTTCATTTCCTTAATACCTTTTCCTGTTTCAGGAGTAGTCACCATTGCATCTTTTAATTCAATCAAAATTGCATGTTGATCAGGCATACCTGTTGTTTTAGGTTCAGTGGGAGTGGATGATGTAGAGTGTGGTAAATCAACCAACACTTGCACTACCTCTTGTTCCTTAGGCTCATTTTTAGTATCCCTCATCTCCTCTCCACTATCTAAATTTTTTTTCATAATGTCTAAAATAGGTGAATTTTGTATATTTACCTCTTTTTCAACTGTCTTCTCCTTCTCTGCTTCCTTTTGTTCAAATTTATCTTCAAGTTTCTCTATACTCTTCTCTCCTTTAGCCTCAGTAGCCTTAATAGGCAATTCTCTACTTGTATCTCTTAGCTCATCCTGACCCTTGGCATCCAAATTACTAGAGTCATCAATTGTGATGTCAATTGGACTGTCTACTGTCAGATCAATAGTGTTTACTATATTTGTTTGTTCTCTTGGTTCTTCTTCAGGGGTGGTTTCAACTTCTTTATCCTTTTGTTCAGATGTTCCTTCATCAGTTTTCTCCTTTTTTGGAGCTATCAATCCAAAGATTTCCTTCCATATCCTTGTACTTTTCTATACTACACTTTTAATATCATTTTTCAAAACAACATATCATCTGAGTTTAGTTTAAAATTTATGCTTGTATTCCTCAATAAATTTATCTCTCTATTTCTTATTCATCTCAAGGATAACCTTAGCTAATGTACCTTCTCTAATCTGTCTCTCAATAGTAAGTGCAAATTATCATTTACTAGATAGAAACTCATATAGTTAACTCGGCACATTGTTTCCTATCTTTATAGGATTTAACTTGAAATTGCTCATCATATCTAGTAGAACTTCTTAAAATTTATGCTTATCCTCTACATTCAATTTTTCATACTTGATAAACTTAAAGCCAGATAACCCTGCAGAATTCCTCAAATTCTCACATACCTCATTAATATTAGTTGGTCTTTTGAGTGGTCTTGTTGGTATGTTGTTGGGTTCATCAGTTTCAGTCTTTTCTTCATCACTTTCTGGATCCAAATATAGTTTCCTTCTAGGTCTCTTTACTTGTAGGCTCAGCACAACCTTTGTTGCAAATTTAGTCTTTGATCAAGAACTACTCTCTCCAAACTTCTTTGCATATAATTTTGTCTACACCACTGGAGATGTAGTAGAAGATGCTCTTGTCCTTGGACAATTGGCAATGGGAGGGGTAACATTAGGTTTTGCTTGGCTAGGCTTAGTTACCTTCGATACTGCTGGTTTCTTTCCTTTTTCCTTAAAAGGAATCTCTTCCTCAGATTCACTAACTCTTTCTTCTTCTTCTTCAGATATATCTTCTTCTTGTCCAGTAGATATGCCTAGAGGTGCATCCTCTGGCTCCTCATCACTCAAAAATCCAACCATTTTCTTCAGATTCTTTAGAATCTTTTTCCTCTTTCTCTCCATGGTTCCTTCCTTTAGATTCATAGGTATATTTTCCTTAGCTTCCTCATAATTTCCAAATATCTTTTCTTTTGTATCAATATCCTCTACTAGGAGTGTTGTGATAGCTGCTGAGGTTTCATCAATGTTAACTTCATAGGGAAATGGCTCTAGCCATGATACCCTAGGTGTCACAACTTGAATGTATGTGTAATCTATGTTGAGTAGAAAACATATCCTCATAGTGCTTTTCCACAAGGGAACTAGGAATTCTAGACCTCAACCTCATTCTCTTTTTGAATTCCACAAAGTAGTTTCCCATAATACTATTGAAATTATTACCTAATTTCTGAATACATTCACTAATCTACACAGTAATAGGTCTATCCTTCTTCCAAACAATATTTCCCAATGTAGGAAATGCATTATGTACATAGAATAATATGCAAACTAGTAAAGAACCAAACTTACATGATGAGCTCTTATCTTTTCTGATCGATAATAGGTTCTCAGCTAGTTGTGTCAACTGCAGCTCGGCAAGGTCGTAGGTGTGATTCTTCTTAACTATCTTCCATGTTTGGTCCATAGTTGTGCAAGGAACACTATCCAGTCGGCTTGACTAATAGAACTTATTTGCAATCACTCTCACTTTGAAGTCAAGTTCTAAATCTTCAATTGTAGAGCTAGTCATACCTCTGTTACTCCAGACATCTCTTGCATTAGCTACTATTTCTTCTTTACTCTAGTCTCTCATCGTTCATTTTCCGCTAACAACAGGATATCTAGTTACTCAATGAATAATGTCTGTAGTGATCCTAACTGGTCCATTGTCCAGCCACATATGCATATTATGAACTTAGATTAGAAAAACCTTAATCCATTCATCTTTGAAGTCTGGCAAAAAATATAGGTCACGAGTTAACCCTTTGTCAGCTAAATGCTTGTGTTTGTCCTTCAGAACTCCATTTACGCACAACTTGTTGTAGGATTCCCTCATTTCATTATCACTTCACCAATCTTTACCATGTAACAAGATCTAACATCATGGATCATAAGTACCTTTGGTGGAATAGATGAGAGGGCTCCGTTTAGATCACCCAAAATTGTGCTTTCAGGAACGGCTTGAAAGTTAGGAGGTGCCCACGCATCACTTCTCACCAGTTTAATTTTCTTCAGCTCCTCCTCCATACCCTTGACTGGTGTGGAAGAGCTTGCAGCCATAATCTCTAAAATTAGGGTTTAAAAATGAAGAACATGGTACCTCAGCATGTAGCACTTCACACTATTCACCTTAGGGTTGCCGATGACATGCTTGAAATATCTTCGATACAAACTTTGCTAAGATCAATTCTACAACTTCTTCAATCGCTCTGTGAATACTCAAAATTGCAAGGTAAAATTAATATTAAAAGGTTCATCCTTATATATACTCGAAAGGTCAAGGTAGGTAACAATAAATTCTCTGCCTATTGGGTTAGTGCTAACCAGCTCATTAGCCGACTAACACAACTTGCATACCACTCAGCTTACCATACTCGGCCAACCAACTCGGCACCTATAGTGTAGTTAACTCTTCTTGGAATTTGTCACAAACATGTCCTGGTGCATCTCAACATATGCAAATATGGACTTTGGCACATTTAGATATTAGGAACTGATGTAAGATTTTAAATTTAAATGCAGTTCCTTACATACCTCTATTTCTTAGTTAGAGATGGTGTGATCACCTCATCCATTGGATTAGGTGACCTCAACTTCAGTAGTTTCACTGCTTCTCGGCTCTATTTTCCTTACCCATGTCTGGTTCATCTATGCTCTTATTTCCTCAATAGTAGGAGCAGATACTCTTGTCCTACACTCTCTCTTACTATGACCAATCTTCAAACAACTAAAGAAAACTAGGCTTTCATTCATCCAACTCTTAGATTTTCCTCTAAAATGTGTCTTTAAGAAATCTTCAAGTGCATGTCCATATTCTTCACAGTAATGAAAACTTTGTCTTGTGTTATAATCTGAATTTTAAGTGTTTCCTTTCCTGGGTGCTTTTTCTTATGTCTTAGATGTCCATTGTTGTTTAGCATTGGATCTACAATCTTGTGCTTTATGACCATATTTCTGACACTTGTAATAATAACCATTGAATCTTGGTTTGGGAGGTGCATCATTTGCTTCATCCCAATATTCATGTGCTTTATGTCCAAAATTCTTGCAATTAAAATAGTAACCATTGAACTTAGGTTTAGGATTGGACTTACCTTTCTTGCTTCAGCAAATGTTTGTTGTATGACCTGGTTTTCCACAGTGGTGGAAAACAAGTTTGTTCTTCTTTGTCTTTGCATTCCTCCTTTCACCATTCTTAGATGATTCTCCTTTCTTAGTAGATGTCTTTGGTTCAGTGTGACCTAATCCAGAAGAATCTTTTGGTCTCCTTGATGCTTTCATCAAATTCTCAAAATGATTCAAGGCTTCATTAGGTTTGTTCAACCTTTCATTCAGTTCCTTCTCAGATCTCAAATCATCTTTCAATTGATTATTCTTAGATCTCAGATTCATCATTTCCATATATTTCCTACTAATCTCCTAATTTGCAAGTAGCAGTTGATTTTCCATGTCAACCTGATTGATTGTCATCATTCACACATCATGTGTCCTTTCATCAAGTCTGACAATTGTCATTCTTTTATCTTCTTCTGCCATAGCTTTTTCATCTTCAGCTTTATTCTTTTGTTCCACTACTTCACATAGTCTTACTATATGCATTTCTTATTTTCTTTTCAAGTTCCTGACTTCTTCATACAGTACATTATTCTTTTCATGTAGATTTGCAATTGTTGAATCGCTCTCAGTAGAATCTCCATTATGAAATAGATTTGCAGTGTCATCTTCCTGATAATGAGTATCATTCATTTGTTTGGAAAAATCTTTCCTAGCTTTCAATGATTTCTTCAATTCCTTTCTTTCTATCTCAAGCTGATGTAATGCTAGCTGAATCTCAATCTTCTAATTCTCAATGACTTTACCAAACTTGTAAACCTCCATCTCAAGATCTATAGTCACAAGCTAATTAAAAGCTTTTATAGGAGAATTGTACTCTAATACCAATTGCTGGAAGTACAATATTGGGAAATCAAGATACTGAGAGGGCGGGGGGTGAATCAGATCTTAAAACTTACTCACTTAAAACAAATTGATCCACATTCATACATATATGAATTTAACCTAACATCAGATAGCATCCACTGTATGTGGTAAATTTGGCATTGTTAATCAACCATACACTTCAACATAGTCCCTATTCATCAGATGCACACAAGAATGAATATGAGATTATTCATCTTCCCTTTCTGTATTATTTGACCTGTTGCATTCTATCTAGATGGGGTTTTGAAATAGCTCTCAGAATGAGAGTCTCACAACCATAGACCAATCTAGAACGAAGGATTTATGCTTTTATGAATGCATTGCAATGATTAATCTAGAAATGAAACATGAAAAATTAATCTAAATGATCCAGTTAAACTAGAAATGAGATTAAAACTATGCCATGATTTCAATGAGATTATTCTAGAAATTGAAATTAATCTATTGCAAAATGACATTATTATATATGAGATTATGAACTAAGAATGTAGCAACAATTCAGTATTCTCACAATGCATATGACTAGAAATTCACGAAGGGTTTTGAATGAGAAATGGGAGTTCTTTTATAGACTCAGAGGCTATTCAGAATAGAAACTTTCCTTTTTGAAATAAAACATATAGAAAAGCCAGTTCAAAATAGAAAGCTTTATTTGAAAGAAAACAATAATTTTTTTTTCTCTTTGCTTTAACTATTTTCTTTCTTTGATTTTAATTGTTTTATTTATGATTTTAACTATTTTCTTTCTCTTTAAAGCACAGTTGATTCAAAACTTCTATTTCTGAACAGGAGAGAAGATTTTTGAGAGAATATTTAATTAAATAAATAAAGTATGACCTCATAAATATGTTTTTCTCAATTATCTGAAAATTTAAATTCAATTATTGAAATGAGGATATTTATTTAATAATTAAATATTATTTAATTCCTTTTTATCTATTTTAGCTAAAAGGGGTGAATTTAATTTAATTAAAGTGCTACGAATTTATAATTAAATTAATTCAATCATAGGGTTTGTTTAGCCAATAGATGTTTAGGAATTAAATATAATGTATGATTAATGCAGATTTGGAATTTTCTACATTTGACACTTAGGTTGAGTAGAGTCAGTCAAAACTTAGAATTGCCTAGTACAATAGGACTTTGATGATTCAGAAGAATGACAAATGCAACAAAATTGGTTAGGGTTGCAAGATACCAATTTTAGCTAGTCTACCCGTGAGGGTAGCTTTACTGAGAAAATATTTCAGAGGATCAATTTTAGCAATTAGACATGTAGTATGAGCTAGCATATAGTGCCACAGTTTTTGTAAAGAAAATACCACTACAAGGAAAGCCTTCTCTATAGCATAATATTTTGTTTCATATTAGACCAGAGTTATACTAATGTAATAGATAGCCCTTTCTTTGTTGTGCTGATCTTCTTGAGCCATTAGGATACCCAATGCTGTATCTGTAGTAGAGATATAAAGTATAAGTGACTTCCCATGAATAAGAGGCATCAAGATTGGTGGGTTCGCAAGATATTGTTTAATTTGTTAGAACCCCTCATCACATTCTTTGCTCCATTGGTAAGTCACACCCTTGTGTAAAGTCTTGGTGAATGGTTGTGACTTGTCCGCTAGTTGTGAGATAAAGTGCCAGATAGACTGTAGTCATCCTTGAAGTCCTCTCATTTGTCTGATATTCTTTGGTGACGACATTTCCATGATAGCTTGTACTTTTGCAGGATCCACTTTGATGCCTTTTGCAGAGATGATATAACCAAGCAATTTTCTAGATGTTACACCAAATGCACATTTCTTAGGATTGAGCCTCAAACTGAACTATTCCATGCGATCTAGTATAGGACCTAGATCCGCAAGATGTTTCTCTTGGTGCATGCTCTTAGCTAGAGTGTCATCAACATAATCTTTCATTATTTTATACATCATGTCATGAAATATAGTAGTGATAGCTCTCTGATATGTAGCACCTTCATTTTTTGAGTCCAAAGGGCATGACATTCCAACAGAAAGTGCCCCATGCACATGTGAAAGAAGTTTTCTCTTGGTCCTCTAGCACGATCTTTATCTGGTTGTAGCCAGAGACACCATCCATTAGTGAGTACATTTCATACCCTACTATCATATCTACAATCATATCAATATTAGGCAATGGAAAGTCATCCTTAGGACATGCTAGATTCAAGTCTCTAAAGTTTGTGTAGACTCAGATAGATTTATCATGTTTTGATACTGGAACAATGTTAGAGATCCATTCTGCATAGTCAATAAATCTGATAAATACTGCCTTAAGAAGTTTTTCTAATTCAGCTTTGACAAGTAGAGCCACATGTGGATGCATTTTTCAAAGCTTTTGCTTGATGGGATTGATGCCTGGTGCAATGGACAAATGGTGCATGATTAGATTAGGGTCTAATCCTAGCATGTCTGAATATTTCCATGCAAATTTTATCTTTTTTCTTTGGAAGAATGTAGTGAATTCCTCTCTTTCTGCCTTAGATGGTGATTGTGCCAAGTGAATGATCTGAGGTTTAGCTTTTGTACCCAAGTTGATTGGTTGAGTTGGTTCAATAAGCATAGATGATCATTCCTGGAAATGACTCAGAAGCGCATCAAGTATCTCATCCTTGGGTTCCTCAGAGATGTTTTCACCCTTGGATACGTCCTTTATTTTGACTTTTTTAGGCTCTGATACTGCCATGATGTGGTTTTCACCATCAGAGCACCTATTTTTTCTTATTTTGATTTTGTGACTAAGATACTTGATGTCAGCCTTAGTCATGTTGACACTTTCTTTTCTAGTGGAGGACGTTATAGGTTCGACAGCGTGGAGGTAACAGGCAAGAGCTTAATCATTCTGGAATGTAAGGACTTCATTAGATGGGGAGGTAGAGTTCCAGTCTATAAGCTCAGGATGGCCAAGTGAAAGAGAAGTGACACATTCAAGTGCATTCATGGTATAATCATCAAAAGCATCGACAGGAAAGTTGAGACCTAAAGCGATCTCATCTAGAGGTATAGTCGAATTCCTTTGATTCCTAGCATTTGTAGTAGACAACACGTTAACATATATGGAGTTGGACTCATTTGATCTTACACTAGACCCTTCACCTATTTCAAGAAGGTTTTCATATGTGTGAACTATATATGTATCTCTGTCAGAGGTGGCATATGAAAAGCTGTCGAACTCATATTCATGAGAGTCTATTTCATCATTAGGCGTCATGTTAAGAACGTGAGTGAAATCAACCCTTTGTCCCTAGTTGGGATGAGTTCTACCTAGAACCTCTTCTATGGTCAGATGAGCACCTTTTGACCTATCTACTTCTTGTGTAGTGAGAAGTGACTGGGATTCTTGTTCAAACTATTCTTGAAAGTGTGGTGGTATGTATAAATCACCCTGATGACTTGGATTTACAGCTTGCATTTCTTTCCACTTCTCATAGGTTAATGGAGCAAGTGAAGTGGTGCCATCAGAATCACTATTAGTTTCTATTTTACTAACACATGGTATAAATTCATCCAGCTCAGCAAAGAATGTCGCCAAGTTTGGAGGAATAGGACAAGGAAAACTATCCTTCTCAGAACTATCTTCAGATTCTTCAATTTTAGATGTTTCTTTGGGTATTGGTTGTTTATCTGCTTGAGGTACAAACTTGTTTATCCCCAGTTGAAATGTGAGTTTCTTGAAGCCTATACCTATAGAGTCATGTGTTCTATGACCAATAGCTTCAAGTGGTGCAATCAATCCCTTATGATTCGCACCTATGGGACCATTTCCTTTGTAGCCAAAATGTTGCATAATAGATAAACCTTTTCTATACTACTCAGGTTTTATGTCATAAGGTGGAGTAGTTTGTTCATAATTGTCTTCTCCTTTATAGATACAAGCTTTGATAGCTTTGTTTATAGCTTCTTCTTCTAATGGTACCATGGTTTGTACAAAGGTACAACCATATTTTGTTGGAGGAGGAACCATAGAAGGTTTAGTTCTCTCAGAAGGTCTCCCAAAAGAACATGGAGAAAAAGGCAGAGATGTAACAGATAGCACAGGTTCAATCTGATATCCTCCCATGTGAGTTTCTTTGAGTGTCAAACTCTTTTCCATTTCTTTTAATGTAGTCTCAAGGAGCTCAATAGATTCTTTGTTGGTAGGCACAAAGATATCAGTAGATTTTGTGAGGGTGTTGTAATCATAGAGTGCATTAGCAGGTATAGTCACTTCAGATCCTTGGCATGGGAACTTAATGCACTGATGGTATGTTGAAGGGACAGCCTGCATTTCATGGATCCACGTCCTGCCTAATAGAATATTGTATGCTAAAGGAATGTCAAGCACTTGACAAATAACATCTCTTTAAATAGGACCAACTTTGATTGGCAACACAACTAGCCCCTTAGATTTTCATTCTTCTTCATCATATGCTTTAATAGTAATCTTTTTGCGAGCATCTATGCAGTCTTCACCATAGCCTAACTCAGTAAGAAGCTAGCAGAGCAAATATTGAGGCCAATGTCGTTATCTATGAGAATACGATGAACATGCTTTGGATCAATCATGACTTCAATGTGCAGAGGGTTATTATGTGGGTGACTCAAAGAATGGTCATCTTCCTCAGAGAAAGAAAAGTAATGGGAGGAGGTCAAGTGACCTACCATGGATTAAAACCAGTCAAGATCAAGATATTTGGGAACATTCACCTTGGTAAGGGCTTTGTCCAGGATTTCCCTATGAGTAGGGGAGATTTTTAGCAACTCAAAAATAGTGATCTAGGCATTAGTACATTGTAATTGATCAAGAATGTTGTAATTGGAAGCATTAGATGAGGAACTCAATTTTGGATTCTTATTGGCAGAGCCAACATTAGCTTTGTCTACTAGTTGTGTTGATGTAGACATAGAAATCGCAGGGCCTTTGAGGATGATCTTAGCATGAGATCAAGTAAAAACATTAGCACAGACCTGAGGCTATTCTTGTTCGAAAGACTGAGGCATAGACCCTTGCAAGAGGAAAGGTGTTTTAGGCTTGGGATTATCTTCCCTTCCCTTGAGAATGATGACATTACAGTAATCAGTATCAACAGGTTCAACCATATTAATGACATTGTCATTATTGGTGTATGTATAGTTGACCTTGGCATTAGTATTTTTGCCTTTAGATGATTCACCTTTTCCATGAGGAGGAAATGGGTCTTTGAAAGCTTGGTGATCAAATTTCTTGTTGTGACCTCCCATAGCAATAACCTCACTATCAATGAGATCCTGTATTTTATGCCACAATTTAAGACAAGTAGCCATTTTATGACCTTTGTTTTGGTGAAAATCACAATAAGAAGATTCATTCCCCCAAGAGGGTCTTGGTTGTAGATCATAAGGTCGTGAATTATCTAGTGGAGTGAGTAAATGGTTGTCCAAGAGAGTCTTATAAACCACATCAAGAGGTTCTCCTAAAGGAGTGAACTCACGCTTGGGCCTAGGAGCCTAAGGTTTAGATCTAGAAAATTGTGAAGTACTCAGTTTGGAATCTGCCACAGCCTATTCAGTGGCTTTGGCTGCTTGCATTGTGGTAGTGAGATTAAAGGCAGCCTTGGAAGGCTTGGGAGTCACATTGTCCACAACTCCATCATTCACAACATTTTGGTTCTTGTTGGGAAATTTGGGTTTACCTTTTCTTGAGGAGGAACCCCCTTGTTTATTTTCCTTGTGTAAGGTTAATTCTCCTTTCTTGATCATAAATGTCTTGATTCTCACAGCTTGCTTAATCATGTCATCAAAGGTTAGAGGACCTTGTATCTAGACTTGATATCCATAGTTGGGGAGAAGATTGTCGAGAAAGATGTCCAACTTTTTGGATTCGGGTATCTTGCGAGAATATCGTGTATAAAGTTGTCTCCATCTTTGGAGAAATGCCAAGAAAGATTCCCCATGATTTTTTTCAAGTTGCAAAGATCTCAAATATGAACCAAATGTTGGATGTTGTGAGAATAGTGTTGTATAAATAAATTGGCAATTTCATCAAAAGTTTTGATGCCAGTTGGTAGTATAGAGAACCACTCCATAGTTGACCCTCCCAAACTATGTGGGAAGAGGCGCATGAGATAGGTTGTGTCATGTATAGACTCCATAAAGAGAGCACCAAACTCTCTCAAATGCTCTTGGGGGTAAGATGTACCCAAGTATTTATCATATTTGGGAAGTTCAACTCCTTTGGGAAAAGGAGGCATGCATAGACTCTTATCAAACGGGAATGGACAAATACTTTCCAGTGTGAATTGAGTGGTAGGCTTGTCTTTCTCCTTCATGAGTTGAAGGAGTTGTTATTTCATGCCTTGCATTTTTTTTTTGTAAGTGAGAGTTTTCAATTTCTTCCTCTTTCTCAACAAGTGTCTCTATCTTGTAATTAGAGAGTAATTTGGCCCAATGAATAGCCAATTCAAGAAGGTATTTCTCCTTCTATTCTTTCATTATGAATTCCATCATTCTCATGAATTTTTTATTATTTCTAGTGTCTAAGATATCCCCTTGGGTTATTTCCTTCTCTTCTTGAAGAGGAGGGTTTTTAGTCTGGTTGAAACTGGGTCCACCCAGTTGACTATGATATGTCATTTTGCTAGAATGCAAGTGTTCAATGTGTAAAGACTCAGTATGAGAAGATTGAATGTTCTCATAATTTGGGTCCTCTTGGAACAAACAATTTCAAACCTGACTAAAATCCACTGGAAATGACTGTTTGATGTAAGGTCGACGTACCAGAGAAGAAGATCGAGATCATTCCTCACTAGATGTAGCCAACAATGGTGTGGAAAGCACAAATTTGTCTTGATTGATTGAAAGGAATGTTTTTCCACTTCGAGTTGTGACAATCATAGAAAAAGATTGATCAAGGGTTGTGAACTAGGACCAAACTTGAAACTATCTCAAAGTAAATGCACAGAAAGTGCCAAAGGGTGAAGTATCCTTGGTGAAAATCATTGGAGATGAGGCTAGAATAGCCAAGAGATGACTATTGTGACACAAGGCATGACGACACAGTAGAAAGAGAACAAAAGATATGAGATGAGACCAGTTTAAGAAAGAATCACATAATCCTCAACCCAAGAAACCAAGTTTTTGACTATGTGAAGATAGAAGGCAGATAAACAGACCCATATCAGAGACTAGATTTGATAGAAGTACGTTTGATAGATGGGAATTAGCTTGTTGTTTTGAAAAAAAAATCTTAAGACTCACACGAAGAAGTGCATTCTTGCATGAAGATTCTCATAGACATGCGTGAAACTATGCGGTCATGTGTGAAGAATGATGCCAGACTGGTGAATAAATGTGAATAGAGTGATAGCAAGATTGTGAAATATCGTGCGATGATTTCCAGCATGTCACGTGAAGACTCTCAGATAGTGATGAGAAGATTGGCAGAATGTCGCATGAAACTATGAAATTTTGACAAATGAAAGTCTACATAATCAGATAGTTAAAACCAGATTGTATTTCTCAAGATAAAATCATGTTGTTTTCTGATAGATAGTTTGAGTTACAGATTGTTTTGGACATGTTCAAGTTTGACAGTTTGTTTGTTTTGACGATCGTTTCGATTGTTCAAATGATACACCCATGCAAAACACATTAAATAGAATGTTTATATTACCATAACATAAACATCACAATCCTAGGATAGCCAGGATAGTATCTGTTGAATCTCCACTTGAACCGAAGTTCAGCTATGCCTAGTCTTAGTGGACAAATTAGAAGCTTGGAGGCACCGGCTCCTCCTTACATGTGCACTCACTTCTCAAGCACACCAAGCTTTGAACCCCAAAGGAATTTCTTCCCAAAGGGTTGTTGTCTCTACTAAGATCCATAAGAGTGTGGGGTGTCTTAGTTGGTCTCTAACCTTCTGTGCCAATAGATAGAGGGTTTTTGGAAACTAGAACAACAATTTGTAGTAAGGGCATCCATTCAAGTGGTTGTGATCAAGTCATTTTCCCAATTGAGAGGGCTCTCCCAATCCTTTCAAAGCAAGGCTTTCACCTTAATGATGTCAGGACTTTAACGCACCACTAGGGCACTGGAGGAGATTTTGGTTGCCACAATGAATTCACACCTGTCTATTGTCACATTAATCACAATAGCATTATTTGTATACTGGTTTGAAAGGGCTTGACTTTAGCCTGTTACCGGTTGGGCATCCACTCTCACCAGCTCTGCTAAAGCTCTTGGCATGTAGCCACTCTAGAAGAATCACATGAATTTATCTTACACCCAAGATCTATAAAGGCGAGGGGAGAGGATACATTCATGTAGTTCTTGGGATTACAATCTAGAAAACACTTCAATCACGCAAGACAATGATTCATTTTAAGCACCAACCAAAGTGTGTTCTAACTAATAAAAACATACATGAGAATTTGTGAAAATACACAAGGTCTTCAAAAAATGTCTTGCAATAAACAAATTAGTAGTTTTTAATGATTTTCTTCATTTCAGCGTCCTACAATAAACACATTAGTAGTTTGTAATTATTTTCTTCATTTCAGCGTCCTGCAATAAACACATTAAAATTTTATGATTGCTTTCTTTATCTCAGCGTCCTGCAAACCACTGTTAAGCTGTTCCAGAAGATAAAATCAAAGAAACATATATGTCAAGGAACAACAGATTGTTAGAAAACTGAGACAAGAAATATCAAATAAAATCTCTGGTGTGGAATTTTGCGCGATGATTCATCATAGATTGTGCGAAGAAGTGTAGAATGCCCCACGAAGAACTAGAAAGTTTGTGCGAGACACTCCAAAAGTTTGTCTGACATTAAAATAGAGAAGTATGGAAGTACAGATAGAATGCAGAAAAATAAAAATAAAAGTGTAATGAAATGGGGCCAGAACAGATTACCTCGAGCCCCACGGTGGGCACTAGAAATGTATGTGGTAAATTTGGCCCTGTTAATCAACCATACACTTCAACATATTCCTTATTCATCAGATGCACACAAGAATGAATATGAGATTATTCATCTTTCCTATTTGTATGATTCGACCTGTTGCCTTCTATCTAGACAAGGTTTTGAAATAGCTCTCAGAACAAGAGTCTCACAACCATAGACCAATCTAGAATGAAGGATTTATGCTTCCATGAATGCAATGCAATGATTAATCTAGAAATAAAACATGCAAGATTAATCTAAATGATCCATTTAAACTAGAAATGAGATTAAAACTATGCCATGATTTCAATGAGATTATTCTAGAAATTGAAATTAATCTATTACAAAATGAGATTATTCTATATATGATTATGAAATAAGAATGTAGCAACAATTCAGTATTCTAACAATGCATATGACTAGAAATTTAGGAAGGGTTTTGAATGAGAAATGGGAGTTGTTTTATAGACTCAGAGGTTGTTCAAAATAGAAACTTTCCTTTTTGAAATAAAATAGATAGAAAAGCCAGTTCAAAATAGAAAGCTATATTTGAAAGAAAACAATAAATTGCTTTTCCCTTTGCTTTAACTATTTTCTTTCTTTGATTTTAATTGTTTTATTTATGATTTTAACTATTTTCTTTCTCTTTAAAGCACAACTAATTCAAAACTTCTATTTCTAAACAGGAGAGAAGATTTTTGAGAGAATATTTAATTAAATAAATAAAGTATGACCTCATAAATATGTTTTTCTCAATTATCTAAATATTTAAATTCAATTATTGAAATGAGGATATTTAGTTAATAATTAAATATTATTTAATTCCTTTTTATGTGTTTTAGCTAAAAGGGGTGAATTTAATTTAATTAAAGTGCTAGGACTTTATAATTAAATT
>MU224173.1:927988-938791 GCA_018584345.1 Thuja plicata
ACCAAGGTCCACAAAAAGGGATAGCTAGGCCATACCTAGGGTTGGGTAACCTTTTCCCAAATAGCAAGGAAAGAAAGGGTCAAAACATAAAACATTTCCCAAAAAGGTTCTAGGGCTTGGTAGAAACACTAAGAAACCACCTAAGTGAGTGTCATCGCATAGCCCTCCTTGGGTTGTCCTAGTACTAGCCACTCCGGGCCCCGGGCCCCAAGTAGGCACATGCAGGATCGAATTCCTTTCATACAGACAAGCACCATTTGATCGTACCTACATGTAGGTACCTTCTCCCACTCCCATCCATAGCCTTTACTAGCACTAATGGCATGGGTGAGGCACATTTAATCTTTTTAATTTTAGAACCCATTCCCATAAGTTTAATTTAGTTTTCACTTGTTAAATAACTCTTCAGTCAGTTATCCTAGTTCTAGCCACTTAGGGCCCCAGTCCTGCACTAAGAGCCACTCACTAGGTGTCATTAGGTTTTCTACCCTTAATCCACATATCACAATTACATCATACACATAGTAAAAAAATATTATAAACACATTTGAGAACTGCTACAAAGAATAGAAATTAATAAGATAGTTTATGGATGTTTAGAGAAGTTAGGAACGTTTGAGGATGTTTAGAATGTCCTGATCTTGTTAGACAACTCTAAACCCTAAACTGCTTCCTACACACATCCTAAACCTATTAAGGCATCTTAATGCACTAAACATAACCTCCACCCACAAGGAATGGACAAATTTAAGGTTTACACAACATTCCATATACCAAAAGATAATGCTCCATAAAGTTCATTCTAAGTCTGAAATTTTGACTAAGCCTAAAATTTGACTAAGTCTGATCTTATTTAAAATATAAAGTCTAGAAATTGCAACTTAACTTCTAGGAGGCTGAGACCTATCCCAATCAATCCAAAAGGTACCTAATCCCTTTATACAAGTATAACTTATATACTTGCATAAAGGGAAAACCTAATTATTATACTACTTGGCTTAATTATTATACTTGTTCAACTTCAACCCTAATAAAAACGCATCACCTAAACATGGGGAAAATGACACAACTTATAACAATAAACTCGGCCAAATGACATAGAACAAAATATGAGAATAAAATAATTGTTATACTCGGTATTCTAAAAAC
Source organism: Thuja plicata (assembly GCA_018584345.1). NCBI lineage: Eukaryota > Viridiplantae > Streptophyta > Pinopsida > Cupressales > Cupressaceae > Thuja > Thuja plicata. The sequence goes on from MU224173.1 coordinate 929,138, forward strand.
TTGTATAAATGGCTGGCAGGCATAATAAAATGAAAGAATATTTCTATTGTATATACAACATAGAATAAATTCTTATTAAAATGATATAATACTACAATAATATAGCATTTGTAATACACTAATATATCATTTTTATAATGTATGGATGACTAACAAAATAATACAATAACATCTACATGACCGATAATAATACAATAATGTATCAATATTCTATAATAATATATTATTACAGAATACATTAATACATTATTACATAATACATTAATGTATCAGCATTCCGTAATAGCATATTATTATATAACACAATAACAATAGCAATAGCAATACAATAGTACACATATGTTTCAGAATAATAATACAACATACAGAAACTTTCAACAAAAAATCAACATTCATACTATAAAATAAATCTATTTCTTAGGATGGATTCCAACCTGGAGTCCTACGAAGATCCGTTGATGAGGAAGATCCAATCCTCTCCAAATTTTCCAGCACTCCTTTGAATCCCTCTACTTGCAATCTTCTAGCCTCTACTGGAAGCAACAAAATGCCAATCTGAAACAATGGATTCTCTCCTCACCAAAGACAAATAATTTTCTTGAAATCCTATTATTGTATCCTCTAAAAATGAACTTCTATTCAACACCCTCTCACACAGGAAAGTCCGCACCTAAGGATAGAAGGATCAGAGGCAGAGTTTCTTCCTGTGGAACCTGGTGATATCTGCATAAAAACAACAATGATCAAGGATTGTGAGGGATCACTCAGACCTGTGAAGCCAGGTGGAGACGATACCCAGTACCTGCAATCCTGCATCACTAAGAAGAGATACATATATATACATATGGATATTCATACAAATCAGATATATGCAAACACATGACCAGGATCGATACATCGTGTGGACCTCAACTAAGTGAGTAACTATAAATTCATCCTGAGCCATGAAAACACATTAGACATAAAACATCATTATAACGGTTAGATTCAAATCCTTTGGTTAGATCCATAAAACATATAAAAATAGATGGTTTTGTAATCTCATAAACATATAAATGGTAACCATAAATGAGCATATAAATCATATCATCATCCACAAAATATAAATGTAAATGTATAGTTCTAACCATCATAATAAAATGTCCAAGTCAAAATTCCAAGTATCACCATAGGAGAGGGTATTACATCCTCCCCCCCTAGAGTTAGGCTTACTCCTGAAAGCCTACAAATAAATATGGATAAGCATCTCTAAGTCTATCAGCATCTTCCCATGTGGCTGAAGAATCATCATTGGGGTCCCATTGGACCCTTGCCTACTCTAGGGTTTGACTCCTGAGGGTCAGTGTTCACTGCTGCAAAATGCATACAGGCTCTAAAGCCAACTGCCCGTCCGCTACCTGTAATGCATTCCAATCCAAAACATGAGTTGCATCAGGAATATACTTTCTAAGAACTAAAACATGAAATACATCATGAATACGAGCAAGGCTGGATGGCAAGGCAAGCCAATAAGCTACTGGTCCTATCCTCTCCAGGACCTCAAAAGGGCCAAAAAATTGAGGTGCCAACTTGGAGCCTTTTCCATAACAGATTGGAATCTTTCATGGAAACACCCTCAAAAAGACTCTATCACCAAGAGAGAAGTGTACATCAGTCTTGTGAGCATCGACATACTTCTTTTGCCTATCTTGAGCTGTCAAAATATGTTCTCTGATGTGCTTGACCTGCTGTTACATATCTTGTAACATCTTAGGGCCTAGAAGTACCCTGTCCTCCAATCGGTCCAACTTAAGAAAGTGCGGCATGGATGGCCATACAAAGCCTAAAAAGGGGACATACCTATGGAACTGTGATACCCATTATTATAAGCAAACTCCACCAAATATAGATACTCTTCCCAGTGGGTTTGTCTGTCCATAACATACATCCTGAGCATGTCCTCAAGAACCTGATTGACTCGCTTCATCTACCCATCTATCTCGGGATGATAGGTTGAACTAAAGTTGAGCTGAGTCCCTAAAGTGTGTTGAAGTGAAGTCCAAAGAGCTGATGTGAATACTGGATCACAATCAGATATGATTTTCCTAGGAATACCACGGAGTCTCACAATGTCCTCATGAATACTTTGGCTACAGAAGCTACTAAGTAGGAGGACTACATGGGAGAAAAATGAGCTACCTTAGTGAGTCTATCAATTGTTACCATGATAGCGTCATGTTTCCTAGGATTAACTGGAAGTCCCACAATAAAATCCATGGAAATAATGTCCCATTTCCTTTCTGGCACTAGGTGAGGTTGCAATAGACCAGCAGGGTGTTGATGCTCTTCTTTCACTCTCTGGAATTCCAAACATCTAGCCACATAGTCTACTATATCTCTCTTCATTACTGACCAATAGTACAACTGGCGTAGGTTAGCATACATTTTCTTCACCCTGGGATGTGTCGAATAGGGAGCCTTGTGGCTTTCTGAAAGGATAAGTGTATGAAGATCTCCTTCCATGGGCACATAGATTCTATTTTTCTATCACAACAACCCAAGGGTGTCTAAGGAATATCCTGAGAAGCAACCTTCCAAGGGTCTTCCTAACTCTATTTCTATCTTAATCTCCTGAAACCAAGAGTCAAAAGTGAGAGCTTCCCTGATTCTTTCCTCCAAATCTGTGTTAAGGAATAGTGCTGATAAAACATGTCTGCACCTAGTCAAAGCATCTGCTACCACATTTGTCTTCCCTTAAATGTACTTAACCTCGAAATCATATTCACATAAAATTCCATCCACCTACGTTGTCTAGCATTGAGGTTGGGTTGAGAGAAGATGTACTAAAGGCTCCAATGATCTGTTTGGAGTTTGAACTTGTGACCCAACAGAAAGTGTCTCCACTTTACTAAGGCGTGAACTACTGCTGCAAGTTCTAGATCATGGGTGGGGTAGTTGATCTCATGATCTTTAAGCTTTCTTGACTCATAAGCCACAACTTGACCTTCTTACATAAGAACCACTCCAATCCCTTCTAGTGAGGCATCTGTGTAAACTACAAAGTTTCTTGATGGTTCAGGAACCACCAAGATTGGAGCACTGGTTAATCTTTCCTTCAAACATTGGAAAGCGGCCTCACATTTCTCTGACCAAACAAACTTCTTACCTTTCCTTTGCAAGGAAGTAATTGGATGCGCTATTCGAGAGAACTCTCTAACAAATCTTCTATAATATCTAGCTAGTCCCATAAAGCTGCAAACTTCAGGGACATTAATCAGAGTTGGCCACTCTGCTATGGCTTGAATCTTGGCTGGATCAACAATGATGCCCTTCCCTGATATGATGTGTCCAAGATACTTAACTTCTATCTGAAAGAATTCACACTTTTCTGCATTGGCATAAAGTTGATTTTCCTTAAGGCACTGCAATACTTGGCGAAGATGTACCTCATGTTCTTCAAAAGTTTTAGAGAACACTAAGATATCATCTAAGAATACTATCACAAATTTATCCAAGTAGGTTCTGAAAACTCCATTCATTAGGCTCATGAATACAAAAGGAGCATTTGTTAACCCAAATGGTACCACAGTGAACTCATAGTAACCATATCTGGTACGGAAAGTTGTTCGATGAATATCAGCTTCCTAAATTCTACGTTGATGATATCCTTACTTGAGGTCAATTTTTGAAAATATTTTTGCCCCTTTCATTTGATCAAATAGATCCTCAATGCAGGGTAAAGGATACTGATTCTTGATCGTGACTTTGTTGAGTTGGCGATAGTCAATGCACAATCAAAGAGAGCCATCTTTTTTCTTTACAAATATTACTAGTGCACCCCATGGTGATACACTAGGTCTGATAAATCCTTTTTCTAAGAGCCCTTCTAGCTGAAGCTTGAGTTCCTCAAGTTCCTGTGTGGTCATATGGTCTAGAGCTTTGGAGATTGGTTCTGCTCCTGGAACCAACTCGATTCGGAAGTCTATGTCCCTTTTGGGTGGCATTCCTAGAATTTCTTTGGGAAAAACATCCAAGTACTCCTATAATAGGGGATGATCTAGTGATACCTCCCTACTTTCTCCTAGGTCTAGGTCCTCTACTGAGACTACAAATAATTGGCACCCTTTGCGCATGCACCTCTTGAGCTGCATCACGGAAATCATGCGGGGAGAGATGGGTCATTGCACCCCAACAATCTTCTTAGGTTCTCCTAAGTCATCTGAACACTGAATGCTTTTGTTTCTATGATCCAAAGTGGCTTTGTGAGCATCCAACCAATCCATACCAAAAAATACTCCATACAAGCCTAGAGGAATTACTCGGAGATCTACTAAGGTGGAAAAAGGTCCAAGTTCTAACTTGCAACTATGGACACAAGAGTCAAAGGTTATTCTTGTCTCAGAGGCTAGCTCAACCTGCCACCTATCTCCCTACCTTACTGCCTTCAGCCCACATTGCAATAGTAAAGAAGGTGAAATGAAAGAATCTATTGCTCCTGAATCAAATAGTATAGTGGTAGAGATACCCTTTAACAAACCTAGGGTTTCGATTACTGCTCCCTGATGATTGGCTTGTCCATGGTCTAAGGTGGCAAATACTCGGTGAGTTCTGCCTACATTACCTACTGTTGGTTTTGAAGAGGCTTTCCTATAGCTAGCTTCTAGGGTGGATTTTTGAGGGAAATTAACTGCAATGTGCCCATGTTGACCACAAGAGTAACATCCGGTGTTCTTGACAAAATTCCTTCCTATAGAAGGTGCACTGGACTGCTGATAGCTACCGTAACTAGAGTTATGAGGCATACTCTGAGCTGGCTAAGGGTTCGGGTATCACTTTGCACACTGCTAGTTATGAGGATTGCTAGATTGAGAACCCCCACTTTTATTATTGTTTCCATTGTAATTATTGTTGTGGTTGTTGTTGTTGTTAAATTTCCTTTTCTGGTGGTTCTGACTTCCTTTGGGAGGATAGTTTTTAGGTCCAGGTGCTCCTTGAGATGGATTCCATTTGAAAATAGACATATATTGGGAGGCATTACCCCCTTGGCCACCTATCCAACCTCCTAACCCCAAGGCTATATTTTGTTCCTCAAGGCGAGCTTTGATGACTACATCATTAACTGTCTGAGGTTCAAACATTCATACACTACTGGCCAAGCGACCGTTGAGTCCTCTAAGGAGGTGTTGAGTCAACATGGGTTCATCATCCTTATATCCTAAGTACAGCTTGAGTTCCAAGAACTTCCTCTCATAGTCATCAACTGACATAGTTAGCTCCCTTAGGTTGTGAAACTCTTCAGCTCTTTCCCATCGCTAGTGGTCATATAGAAATTTGGCTTGAAAGAGTTCTAGGAATAGTTCCCATGAAAGAGTGGTAATATCTATGTGAAGTTTCTCTCTCTCTATTTCCCACCAAGTGGATGCAAAGTATCTAAGGTGAATGACTGCAAACCAATCCTTAGTATTACTTCTATAAGGGTGCATGGAGAATAGCCTTTCTAGTTCTAGCAACCAAGTCTGTGCAGAAGATCCACCTTGAGTTCCCTTAAATGGGTTAGTCTTAGTCCTAAGGAGGTCTTGCATGTGAGAAGCACACAAAGCATATTCTTCCTTTGCCTGATCTCTCCTCCCAGGACTCCTTTCCCTTTCCTCATGGTGAGTGTTAGTCTCCCCATGGTGGCCTCTATCCTTCCCTGCCTCTAACCTCTAAAGAATCTGTTGTAATAATTTTGTTACTTTAGCCCCCTGAAAACATCCTGATTGATTATTAGATTGATCCCCTCTTCCCTCATATTGTTCTTCTTACTGATAAATTTCATTTTGAGATCTAGAAGGGGTGTTTTGGGCACCTCCCCTTCTACCACGGGTTATAGGAGGCATCCTACCATGAGTAAGAAGAAGGATAAGTTTAAGGGTTCTAGTTTGATTTCAGTTTTAAGTTTTTCCCAAGATGAATAATAAGTTTTAAGAAGCATGGGCCAAATTTCTAGGGCCCCAATGTAGAAACTTAGTGCTCTGATACCAAAAATTTCATGCCCTGCAAGGGAACCAGGGAAGAGAACAGAGATTCTCTTTGAAAAAGAAAACCTAAGTAAAAATTCATGAAAATTTTTGAACTTTTAAAAGAATTATGTGAACAAAAATTAAACTTAGATTCCTTCCAGGGTTCCCTTCTAATTTAATGCATGATTCAGTTAAGTCCATTAAGTAAGCTAACAACAAGATTTATTTGTCAAAGCAAACTACATCATATCATTACAAGATTCTTTATTAAGAAATACCTAAGTACTTTCATTTTAATTTTCCATTTAAAACCATCTATATTCCTAAGTATTCTTTATGAACAATATAACCTTTAAATCAAACAGAACCATCTAAATAATTTGATACATTACAAATAATACATTTGTTCTTCAATAGCCTTTTTCACTTAATCAATAATAAGAAACATACTACTATACTTGAAATGTTATCAAATCCTTTTTCTTTTCCAACATACATCTTTTACATAAAGTTCATGCTTTTCCCTTTTCCTTTTTCCTAAGTCTACCCATTCCAAATACATCATTTTGAAAAATATTAATGATTACATTACATCCAACTCCTCAAGGGAGGTAACAATAATTTTACATCATGAAAGATAATCACAAGGCCTTCATTCTTCAAAAACTGGTACATAAGCAAGCATAAATATTCAAACACTACCTTCGCAAAAGATACCTTGATACAAGATTTACCACCCAACCACATGGATACCAAAAGGCCCACTCCCCCATGCTAGGAGATAAACACCAAGGTCCACAAAAAGGGATAGCTAGGCCATACCTAGGGTTGGGTAACATTTTCCCAAATAGCAAGGAAAGAAAGGGTCAAAACATAAAATATTTCTCAAAAAGGTTCTAGGGCTTGGTACAAACTCTAAGAAACCACCTAAGTGAGTGTCATTGCATAGCCCTCCTTGGGTTGTCCTAGTACTAGCCACTCTGAGCCTCGGCCCCCAAGTAGGCACATGCGGGATCAAATTCCTTTCGTACAGACAAGTGCCATTCAATCATACCTATGTGTAGGTACCTTCTCCCACTCCCATCCATAGCCTTTACTAGTGCTAATGGCATGGGCAAGGCACATTTAATCTTTTTAATGTTAGAACCCATTCGCATAAGTTTAACTAAGTTTTCACTTGTTAAATAACTCTTCAGTCAGTTATCCTTGTTCTAGCCACTTAGGACCCCGGCCCCGCACTGAGAGCCACTCACTAGGTGTTGTTAGGTTTTCTACCCTTAACCCACATATCACAATTACATCATACACATAGTAAAAAAATATTATAAACACATTTGAGAACTGCTACAAAGAATAGAAATTAATAAGATAGTTTATGGATGTTTAGAGAAATTAGGAACATTTGAGGATGTTTAGAATGTCCTGATCCTGTTAGACAACTCTAAACCCTAAACTGCTTCCTATACACATCCTAAACCTATTAAGGCATCTAAATGCACTGAACATAACCTCCACCCACAAAGAATGGACAAATTTAAGGTTTACACAACATTCCATATACCAAAAAATAATGCTCCATAAAGTTCATTCTAAGTCTGAAATTTTGACCAAGCCTAAAATTTGACTAAGTCTGATCTTATTTAACATATAAAGTCTAGAAATTGCAACTTAACTTCTAGTAGGCTGAGACCTATCCCAATCAATCCAAAAGGTACCTAATCCCTTTATACAAGTATAACTTATATACTTGCATAAAGCGAAAACCTAATTATTATACTACTTGGCTTAATTATTATACTTGTTCAACTTCAACCCTAATAAAAATGCAGCACCTAAACACGCGGAAAATGACACAGCTTATAACAATAAAGTTGGCCAAATGACAGATAACAAAGTACAAGAATAAAACAATTGCTATACTCAGTATTCTAAAAACTTGTATAAACGGCTGGTTGGCATAATAAAATGAAAGAATATTTATATTGTATATACAACACAAAATAAATTCTTATTAAAATGATAGAATACTGCAATAATATAGCATTTTTAATACACTAATATATCATTTGTATAATGTATGGATGATTGACAAAATAATACAATAACATCTACATGACCAGCAATAATATAATAATGTATCAATATTCTATAATAATACATTATTACATAATACATTAATACATTATTAAATAATACATTAATGTATCAACATTCTGTAATAGCATATTATTATATAACACAATAGAAATACAATAGTAATACAATAGTACACATATGTTTTGCAATAATAATACAACATATAGAAATTTTCAACAAAAAATCAACATTCATACTATAAAATAAATCTATTTCTTAGGATGGATTCCAAATTGGAGTCCTGCGAAGATCTGTTGATGAGGAAGATCCAATCCTCTCCAACTTTTCCAGCACTCCTTTGAATCCCTCTACTTGCAATCTTCCAGCCTCTACCGGAAGCAACAAAATGCCAATCTGAAACAATGGATTCTCTCCTCACCAAAGACAAATAATTTTCCTGAAATCCTATTATTGTATCCTCTCAAAATGAACTTCTATTCAACACCCTCTCACATAGGAAAGTCTTCCTGTAAATAGAATGGAGATGGTGGTTGCACAAGTAATCCACCCGATGCAACCATCTCAACTATCCATCCGTTATTAGTTAATGAGATGGTTTGCAAAACCATTCCCATAAAGGGAGAAATAAATTTTAAATAAAACTATAATCTTATGTTCCCTAAATTTAAGGGCGTCAAAAATAAATAATAGTCTTAAAAATAATTTACTAACTTATTTAACTATGGTAATAGAATTTACCAATCCTATTTACTGCTTATAAGAATAACATAAGAATAATTTCCTTCACACAAATATTTAATTTATTATATAATAATATATATTAATATATGTATTCATAGGCATATGTGTGCACCCATATGCTTAGGGTACATATACCATAAATAAGACACATTATTATTAATATTAAATATTAAAAATAGCATTATTATAAATTATGTTATTTATTCATACACTCATCCACATTCTAAAATATATATTAGGTAGCTACTAACATAAGTTAGAAAAACATTTTATTATTAATATTACCATAGACACTTTGTTATTATGAGTATTATAAAATAATACCATAGAATTATTCATTATTATGGATATTAAAATCACATGATTTAATCACATACCAACTCGTTCCTAACGAGATATGCTAATATAATAGTAGCTACTACCAAAGATAAATTACTAAATCATACCTTCAAATAAATAATGACTCACATCAATAATCAAAGTTGAGAATACCAAGAAGACAAGTACTAGCTACAAGATCCACAAATCCAACAAACTAGGAGATCACATAATACATCCACACAAGGGACTAACTCGGGAACTCCCCACCTAAGGATAGAAGGATCAGAGGCAGAGTTTCTTCCTGTGGAACCCGGTGATATCTCCATAACAACAACAATGATTGAGGATTTTGAGGGATCGCTCAGACCTGTGAAGCCATGTGGAGATGATACCCGGTACCTGCAATCCTGCATCACCAAGAAGAGATACATATATATACATATGGATATTCATACAAATCAGATATATGCAAATAGATGACCAGGATCGATACATCATGTGGACCTCAACTAAG
>MU224173.1:939319-955328 GCA_018584345.1 Thuja plicata
AAGACAAATATAAAGAGGTGAGAGAGAGAGAGAGAGAGAGAGAGAGAGAGAGAGAGAGAGAGAGAGTTCATTGAGGGTATTAAGAGTTTACAAAGGATGGGAGAGTCACTTCTATCAATTTTATTAAAGGGTAAAGAGCCTTTGCGTGCACCTAGATGTTGATAATGTCATCTTTGTGTCAGGGTAGATGTTAGGAAAGATTGATAAGTTTTCCTTGATTGCGCATAGAGGAGTGAGAGTACAAGTGTAAAGACAATGTTTAAGTCTTGGCCTTGAAAGGCTATTGAAGATAGTTTTTGGGGTCTATGGACCGATCCTATAATGAAATTAATATGATTTGTGATCGGAAGTTGAAGTGTGTTCATATGTGGATTCTATTGGAACAAGAGGTTTGACCATTAATAGGCCTTGAGAGTGAGTGGGTCCATGTGAGTGATCCTAAGTTGGAGGACTGAAGAAGTAGCTTTGGAGGAGATATTTGATGTGAGAAGTTTTATCTCACAAGATCTTTGATGAATTTATGCTTGATGAATAGTATTTGAGAAGTGGTCCACTTAGCTCTGCATCACTCTTGGCCTTTTCTAGACAATTATTTTCCCAATGACCATATTTCCTTCAAACAAAATAAGAAAAAGGTAGATATTCAAAATGCACCTCTTGCCTCCATTTCCCGGATTTTGAAACAATCTCAATAGATGATGGGAGGTTGACAAACTTGTGAATATTGACACAGATCCTAGCATAGACTAGTCTAGATCTAGCCTCTATCATAGGGTCAATAGTGAGAAGATCACCAAAGGACAAAGAAAGGCCTTTAATAACATCCTCACTCCAATAATCTAGTGGGAGACTAGGGAATCTAACCCAAATTGGAGAAGAGACAAAAAAGGAATCATTAAGATCCATATTCGGTCCCCATGTTTGTATGAAAAGAGACAGTTTTCAAACATCTAGGGGTCACCACACAACACATACTACATTTCTTCACGATTGGAAAACTAAAAAGATAAGAACCCTTTGGGAAAGGCGGCAATGTCCAGATTTTCATATTTTTTTTGGACAATTATTTTCCCAATGAACAGATTTCCTACAAACAAAATAGGAAAAAGGAAGAGATTCAAACTGCACCTCTTGCCTCCACTTCCTGAGTTTTTAAACAATCTCAATAGATGATAGGAGGTTGAAGATCTGCTGAACATTGACACCGATCCTAGCATAGACCAATATAAATCTAGCTGCTATCATAGAGTCAATAGTGAGAAGCTCTCCAAAGAATAAAGAAAGGGCTTTAAGGAAATCCTCACTCTAATACTCCAGTGGGAGGCCATGAAATCTAACCCAAACAAGAGAAGAGACAAAAATAGGAATCATTAAGATTCATTTTTGGTCCATATTTTTGCAGAAAAAGAACCATTTTATCGAACATCTAGGGGCCACCACACAACACATACTTGATTTATGCATGATTCAAAAACTCAAAATATAAGAACCCTTTGGGCAAGGCAAAAATTTCCACCTTCCCTTTCAGCTTCCATTTCCTTTTTGCAAAATATCTAATATTCTCAATATTTTTCCTAGGCCCAACAAACTTTCCCACCAGTGTAAAAAGAAAACCATAATAAACAAGGAATGGTCTATCTGGGGGTCTAGTAAAAATATGGAGAACTAACCTTTCTGTGGATTAGATTGGTTTCTAACTTTAGGAAATACTGATTTTCTAGATGACCTAACCCCAAAAAGGGAAGACCACTATTCTAGGGGGTCATCAAATGCAAAGGCTTTGAGACCCAAAACAGGGTGACAGGGTGAAGTACCCCCCTTGCCTCCTAACTCGATGGGGAAAACACCATCCCATGGGTCCCCATTAGATTCATTTCCATCCAAATCATCCATTGACTTTGAACCATCACTTCCAGCAAAAGCCATCATAGTTTTTAGCAGAGGCACAATTGTAGTGGATGTTGGTAATCTGCCATGACCACATATCTCTCCTGACATTCGAGCATGAAAATATTTACATGTTACTCCAAAAGTATTTACAAAGAAATGATACAGAAGACTAAATAATACTAATGATGTTGTTGATGTGGAAAAAATATTTTCAGATAAGTGGTGAGACTACATTGTCTACCCAAAAGCATATTTTTAGATCGAGACACTAAGTTTGTTGGATTCTTTTGGAGGAAATTGCTGAAAAAGTTGAAGACATATTTAAATATCATCTTAGCACAAACCAATGGGAAGACACAAGTGGTGAATAGGAGGTTGGGAAATCTATTAAGATGCTTAGTATGAGACAAACACAAGGAGTGGAATCTAGTTTTACCAAAAGTAAAATTTTCATACAATGATTCTATCAAAAGAAGCACTGGTAAATCATCATTCCAGATTGTATATGGAAGTAGTCCTAGAAATTATTCCAAGTTGAGGAAGTTGGACAATGGAGAAAAGAGTAGTGCTGAAGAATAAGGCTTTGCAGAACACTTGGAGAATTTACATGAAGAGGTGGGAGCCCATATTAATAAGATTAATATTTAGTACAAGGATAAGGTAGACTAGAGGAAAGGATATAAGGAATTTGAGATTGGTGATAAATTCATGGTTCATCTGCAAAAAGAGAGGTTTCCAATAGGAACATATAATAAGTTGAAGGTGAAGAAATTTGGACCATGCAAAATCGTGAAGAAGCATGACTTTAGAAATGCTTATGAGGTAGAGTTTCCAAGTGAAGTTAACATTTCACTTGTGTTTAATATTTTAGACTCGATAAAGCGCTATAAAGGTATTATTACAGATGAAAAAGTGTGAGCACATTGGAATATTCTAGCACCTACTTCAGATAAGGAGGAGATTCAAGACATCTTGGATAGTCGTGTTGGAAAAAGAACAAGAAATAGGTAATATGAAGAGTACTTGGTCAAATGGAAAGGAATGCTTGTTGAAGATACATCATGGCTATCAAAGGAAGAGGCTGACTGCCTTGGTTTCCCTTTGAACACCTTAGATGTGACAAGGTCAATTCTCAAATTATGCCATGTCACTGATGTAGGAGCATCTAGGGTGTAAAAGAAATCTTGCATCACCCACAAAAAATATTGTCTAGTTTTTCAATAAGGGCTATTTTTGGCAGGATTACTATTTCTGGAAAGTTTACTACTTTTAGTAAGTTTTTTGTTTGAGCATGGATTGTTCTAATTACTTCCCTAGAGGTTCATTTTGGAGATATAAGCATGCTGGTAAAGTTTCATGGCAAGATCAATTTTGGTGTTGAAGATATTAAATTTTATGTTTTGGCGGTGTGTTACAAAAACTTTTAACACAATTTTGAAGGCCTTAGAGGCTCTAGAAGGTGTCAAAACTTGTCAAAGACAACAATATGTGGTCGTAGTTATAGAGGTTTTTGAAAAGTGATTATAATATAAAATTGGGTACATGGCTCAAAATTAATGGCTTTTGAAATTTGTGTCATTAAGACTCAGGTTTCAATACAAAAGGAAGAGATGGAAAAATCACTTAGGTGAGAAATTGGACCATTGGGTGCTAAAATGAGAAAGTTTTACTTTCTAGAATATTCTAAGGTGGTTATTGGTGCTACATATAAAGGGATGAAGGTGGGATTTAGGCTTAGTTCTAGAAGTGTACATAGCGGCTTTGCCTTGTAGATTATTGTAATAATAATGCCCATGTGGTTGTAGCATGCTATTTTTTATATATTGTAATATCATTTTATTGAAGATAATATAAAGAAAATGTTTTTGTTCTTTCAATTGTTCGGTTCTTATATTTTTGTTTATTTCCCTGTTGTGTTGTGTGTGTTTGGGTTAGTAAGGGGAGTACCCTTCATTAGATTTTTAATACATAGGTTAGTAAAACCTTAAAGTTCAAGTATTTATCTTTGAGACCCACTAAGTATTTTCTAATCAAACCTCCTTTGACATCAATAGTAAATCATCTTGGCATTAATTATCCTTCGACATAAATGAAAACGCTATTTTCAATTATTTTCTACTGCCATCAATGACTATCTAGTGTGTTTATTTTTAAAAAAAAAAAACATCACATATCTGAGCATAACAAGACACAACTATTCAAAAATATGTTCACAAAGATTGTTAAACTATAGATAAAATGATGAAAACCCTTAAATGGATTGAAAAGTCTAATGGAGTAAGCATACACTCCTCATTTGACTATTCCATAGCTATTATTAAGCAGTAGAGGGCCCCTTAAGAAAGTATAGAATTTCATGGTGGTCTATGACCACTTGAAAATATATATGCATTGTCAAAAGCTTTCTCTTCTACATGCATAAATATGAGAAAAGAAATATGGATGCTTATAATGAAAACTAACCTTTTTATGTAATTTATAATAGTTATATGTATTTTCAATAGCCTCTCAAACCTCAACAAATGGAAGGATGAACTTCCAAAATTCAAGATCAAATGTTAGAACTCTTTGTATTTCATGCCTTACTTGAGCTGAGATGAATTTGTTGCTTCCTCCAAGGCACATAAATATTTTCACTCTAGTACCAAAGTGAAATTGCCATGGTGGATAAGAAAACTTATCATAAACAAAATTGTAATTTTTTTCTCAATTTAGTTTTGCACATACTTATAAGACCCACACTTCTAATTCAAGTCACCATTAAGCTACTCTGGATCATCCAAAACATTCACTAACAAAAATGTTGTCCCCTTTATAGTCTATTATTGAATGGTGATGAGGTCTTGGACACAAAAATTAAGACTACTCATTGCAACTACAATAGCAATACTTGATATCAATGATCCCATTTCTCTTATCCAACTTATGGATCAAACCTAAAGAAGATAGAATCAACTCCTTGCAACTAGTGTAATATCAAGAATTTCATGTATATTGACATATAAGTCTTCTATCAAATATCTATTATTTTTTTAATAAAATATAAAATATACTTTCATATCAATAGAAAATATTATAATAATTCTTTATTGATGTCGTCTAATACTATACGTTTAAACGAATGTGAAATGGTTCATAAATTTTCAACTAATGTAATATTTGTCATAATTTGACAAACAAAAAAGTCTTTTTGATTTGATACAATACATATATGAAAGTGTACTTACAATTTACATAATGCACCTCCAAACATATATTAAAAAGATATCATCAATCATCAATCTCAAGATCTCTATCAAATCTACATAACAAATTGAATACAAATACCTCTAAAACACTCTTTTAACATATTTTTAATAAATGTGATTCAAATATTTATATTATTATACTTAAAGTAAAGATAAAATATAAACATATTCCATTATCTATTAATGATTTGAAGAAACATGAATATGTAATAATCATGACCGTGTGCTCCAATCTTAATTGAATAAAGTGCACCTTAATTGTTAAGTGGTCACCATCTATTATGAATATGTGGTCACTCCCTAAAGTCTTTTATACAATCTACTCACGCAACTTCCAACTCATCACATCCAATGTGGAAACAAAATGAGTGGCGTAATGTTTTAAAACAATTAAGAGAAATTTACATGTCAGCGTTCACACCCACCCATGGAAAAAAACAATCACTTTCTTATCTTCCCATGATATATATTAATGCACGCAATCTAACTCTTTTCAATATGACGAAGGGGTGATTACTATTTATGACTCATCAAAATGCCAAGATAAAGAAAAGTAGAGGTAATAACCAAAATCACAAAACACACTTGCTCACTAAAAGTAAACATAAGTTATCTCTAAAGAAAAAAGAGAGAAAGGGAAGAGTATTGATTTGTTAACAAATTATTTACGGATAGGATTTGTTGAAAAGAGGATCAATGACTTGACTTTTCTTGACAATTTAAATTTTAAAGGTAAAGATGGGATATAAGTTTCATTGGAAGAAATAATAGTTGAGAAATTATCATTAATTCATTTAAGAAAATATTTAATTGACTGTGAGTATTTGTCAAAACTCTAAGCTATAAGATCTTTTAATCGTGATAGGGGATTTTCGAATGGGAAGAGTGTCAAGCTCATTCTTTGTGAGTGTATATTGTTGTAAGGTGAACATTGCAATATCCAGTGGCTATATATAACCTTAAAGGCCTCTAAACTATCAATGGCACAAACTATCTCCTTAGAGCAAAGTGTAATAATTTGTATGCAAATATAATGCTCATGTCATTATTATCTTGGGAGGACAAGCGTTCCACATCACTTTTAAAAATCTCTAGTTTGCATGATATTGGACCCAATGAAATGGAATAGGAGATTATATCGTGTGTAGCTTAAGATAGAATCCAACAAGAAGAATAAAAAGCATAAATAGATGCTATTGAATTAAAGTGTAACTATACAATGAGATTGTGCTAATATTGTAAGGAAATGGTGAGAGGCAAGGTGCAATAAGATTCATAAGTTTATGTCTGCAAGCAAGGAATGTATCTCACACTTATTTCACCATCTCTCACATTGAAAGGAAGATGATTTACTAAGCCTCAAGAGGGATGAATTACTGGGAAGATGCATTGATCCTTTGCTACTGGGGGACTATTACTATGTAAATGTAATTGAGAAATGCAAGATCTAGGGCTAAATAAGAAGAAAATGTGGTTTTTTGCATGTACAGGGTGATTGAGAACTGACCAACCAATTCTAGGACCAAATCTAGGAGCCAACAACTATAATTAACTTGCAAACCAAATTTGAGGCTGAAGTGGGAGAACCAGGGTGACTTCATCACCTTTTTCGTGAACTAGGGTGACTCATTTTCCTTGTTCATGGAAATTTTCGACGAAATCTCTTGTAGATTGTAGCCCTTCTCCTAATCTATTTGTATCTATTTTTGTGTGTCTGACATCTATTATTGCACACAGAAAAGAGAGAAATGTTTTATAGAAAGGGGTTTGCCTAAGTCAAACCTTGGTTTAGGAATAAACCTTGGAATATAAATGAAATATGCTTGAAAGGAAAAGCATGATTATGTATAGTGGAGGCTTGATTTGAAAAATGGAATGTTTATATCTTCATAAATCTTCTTGATGTCAAAATGCTCATGAAGATGCTTGATGTTGACTTTAGGATAGGAAGATCATGGATGCCTCCACAAACGCTTAGATGTACAAATTACTCATTATCTCCAATGCCTTGAATGCTTGATTTCTTGCCTTAGGACCTGAAATGTGAAATTGTAGTTGAGAGCTTGATTTGGAATTGATATGTTTGGAAATTAGATCCCAAAATGAGGGAGTGTGCCTTGTTCTGATACCTCTCCTAAATATTTTAGTGTGCAAAAATCAAAAAAAGTTGACAAGGGTCTAGAATCTCTGCTAAAACCAAATGATCATTGCATGGTTCAAATTTGGGTCGAAACCTCGGGGAATGGGCAACTTTTGGGTACAGGAAAACCAAGCTTCCTTGTTCCACCTAAGAAAAACCTAAATTTTGAGCAAAGGTCTTATTTGGAGAGAGAATACCATAAGAATATGTCAAATTGGGGCTACATCAAGAATGCTAGGGATGAAAGGCTAGGAATACTAAAATAAGGCCTCAGTAAGAAATAAACTGCATAGGTATGCAATTTATGATGCTACATTCAGTCCCCACTTTAGTGGGAGTATGAACCTACTTCATAGTCTTAGTAAAGTAGATAAAAGCATAGGAAATGTTTTTCACTTGGTGAAATAGACAACAAAACACCAAGCCCCCAAGTGACTTAGGTCCTCATCAATCTAAGAGGATATTACAAAGAAAAAGGTATAGTTTGCTAAGCAACCTAAAAAAAGAATGACTACAAAATTTTATTTTTGGTGTGTGCATAATGCATAAAAAAGAGCATCTTGTGCATGCCCCTACATTAAAAAAATTGCATACACCTTACTAGGAGTAGAGCTTTTAAGGTAACATGCCTGTGTTAGCACTATTCAAAAATTTCCATACTTCTGAGGTTTTACTTCTGGTCTCTGCAAATTATTTTAGGGCTCTAGCCTAAAGCCTTAAGTCATTCATGAAAAAATCTTGCTAAAACCCTAAACCCTAGTTATAAAATGAAGTTACTTTTGTAACTTAAGTCACTTAGCCCATGTGTTTTATGTCATCGTTGACGGGGCCATATATTTTATTTCCTACGTCCTAGGCGGGGTTCCCTTTTAATTTTTCCTAACTTTTATTTCCCTGAAATGCTTTATGACTTTTTCTTCTGTTGTGCTAGTTGTTTTTCATCTGATGGTAGGCGCATTCCCTTCATTGCAACATGCAGATATTTATTCTTCAAGGCATTGTGCCTGGTTTCCATGTGGAAAGTGGTCGGAGGATAAGACAAAATAAAGATCAAGCACATCTTTATTGATCTGATGACGGGCCGTATCCCTTGATCATGGAGATGAAGATTTTTACCATTCAAGGAATTACGTCGTTTCGATGCATAGCAGTTGTCAGATCTAAGGGCCCATTAATGTAGATTAACAGGTGGTCATGTTGCAGAAGATCTAACGGCCAACGCAAAGACTCAAAGAACAAGATGAAGGTCTTTATTCATCAAGGTATCACGCCTATGTGACACCTGGAAATTTGTGACATCATGATCCCGGGGTTGTTGAAGCAGTTTAAAGCAACAGTAAGTTGGTAAAGCTATATGGTTGGCGTGAATCCTTAATACAAAGATGTGTCTAATCTAACCATTGAGGTATTGCGCCTGATGAACACATGTCCCAAGTAGGTCCGATCAGCAACATGGTAATTAAGGTAAATGATTGTAAAGTTATAGAAGATCTAATGGTCAGTGTGATGCCTTAAAGTAAAGATGATAGACAGATATTCTTCAAGGCATCATGCCTGTGTGCCATGTGTCCTTTCAGTTAAGTGAGACCTGTAGTTTGGTGACGAGGGGTAAAGTTAATATGCAACTAATTCTTAAAAGATCTTATGGCTGGTGTGAAGCCTTAATGCGGAGATGTAGTCAGATTAGTCATTAAGGTATTGTGTCTGATGAACACGTGTCCCAGTGGGTCCGACTGAAGTCAGAAAGAGTAAGGTAAAGAATAGCTAAGTTAAATAAGATTGTGCGGTGGGCGCAAATCCTTAATGGTAAAGTGCACAAGATATAATGTTTGAGGCATTACGCCTAGCTGACATTTGTCCAACCTGGTTAGTGGAACCTACAGTTTCAAAACCACGGGTGAGATTAATGTGTAGTATAGTTAGTGTTGATCTAATAGTTGGTGTAAAGCCTTAAAGAGGAGATGATTGTTATTTAGTAATCAAGGCATTGCGCCTTTGTCACATGTGGACATGTAATGGGACCTGGTTGGATGGAAAGGAAGATAAAAAGGAAGTCATTTTTAAAGAGATCTAACAGACGGTATGAAGCCTCAAAAGAAAGATGATCAGGATCTAACCATAAAAGCATAGCGCCTGCGTGCCACCCGTATGATTAGATTTTTGAAGCCTGGGTGACTTAAATAAGATCAACGAATGTGTTTTGAAGTTTGATAAAGTTTAAATCTGGATCATCGATGGAGAATGTCACGCCAGGTGTAGCCGTTGGAGTGGATTTTCAAAATTTCAAACATGTTTCTTAGGTTTTTCAAAGCGGTGGATTATGTCTTATGGTACAGAGTGATAAATTAAGTAATTTGATCTTATGTGTCATGTATGAACAACTGTTGGATGTTGTATGAAGGAAGGTTTGGTGATTCTTAAGATATTTATTACATAGTTATCTCTTTAGGGTTTTTGGTTAATTTGTTAATCAATATTTAATCCTTTGGTTTATCTTGTTTTGTTCTTCGCCATCAATGAGGAGTTGTTTCAAAGTTTTATAATATAGATCAAATCAGATTCTCAAGGTCCTGAGCTTTCCAAAGAAGGATTGTTGGTTTTCTGCAATTCTTGGGGGCTAAGGCTCTCGGGGTAATTAATACATGTCTGAATTTTCATTCTTTATTCATGTTCCAGGGCATTGTGCTTTCAGCTTCCAAAGATAGATGGCGGCCAAATAAGATTCTTCCCAACAAAATGCTTTAAATGAATGTTTTAGTCCATATGATAGAGTTTCTTAGTTGTTGTAATGAATTTAGAGTTCTTCGTCATAAAATATTTTAATAATTTTGAGTCCTAACCCTAAATGATTTGAATCTTGTTGTAGTCCTTAGCTTTTAAAAGGACTTCCAAGATCATTTAGTAGAGGCTGGAAAATTTGGGAAGTAACACAGGCATTAATCTATTCACTATTTCCAGTGAGCATAACAGATGTATATCTAGAGAGTATTATTGTAGAACAGAAAGTTTCAAATATTTTGCATTTGTTGAAGTGCCATGTGTTTTGAATTTTTTTGGAATTGAATCTAGATTCTTTGTACTTAATACAGTATTTCAAATTTAAGTTTCTCCTTAGTGCTTACCTATTCAGTTGTGAATATTTTGATTCATTACATGGAATTTATCTGTGTATATGTCATTAGTCCTTAGTTTTGATCTAGGATCATATCAAATAATGCTTTGGATATGACATAAGTTCTTTGGGTTTGTCTACAGAAGGATCTTATAAGTAGTGTTTGATCTAAATTATTTATGATTATGGTTTTGAGTCCTTAACAATAGTTAGTTTCTTTGTCCTGTATTTGAAGTAAAAACATTGCCTGATGGATAAAGAACTGATCAGTAATGAGTATTTTCTACATTGATACATATCTGAATACACTTGCTTATATTTTTCCCTATCAAAAACATCAAAACCATTTCAATTCCTTTTGAGCTTTGTGGTTGTTGATTGTGTGTCCTTCATGGTAATGAAGAGTCACTGAATGAGTGGTTATCATTTATACTTTCTTACCATATATCTGTTGTCAAAATTCAAAGTATATGGATTTTTGAAAGTTAAATATATATTTGGATTGGGTGTACCCGCATTGGTTTTGCAGAGCCAGAAGTGTAGAGGGCAGTCTTGTCCCTATAGTTGGTCCACTCACCTTGTAGAGATTTCATACTTGGAGCTAACCACACCCAACATCATTCTTAAAGTATATCAGTGTCTTTTCATAGCATAAACATTTTCAAACACCAAAAAATGGTGACTCTACTGGGGAGCTGACCTTTGAAAGATAAGAGTTACTCTTACAGTATTCATATTAGCTAGCATTTTATTTTCCCAAACTGGTGTTGGGTGGTGACTCGAAGAAATCTCTGCAATCAGTGTTGAGTAGTAAAAATTTGTACACATTTTCTTCAATGTGAATACCAGATCTAGAGTTAAAGAGAATCCTAAAGTTGAATTGGAAGGTGGACTTCCAACTACTTCTAGGGCTAGACAGTCTTGGGGAGAAAAGAAGAACAAAGATAATCTAGATAATCCATCAAAAAGAAGATAAGAGGAGAAAACTAGGAGAGAAGATCCAACCCAAAATATCCATCATGGAAATACATCAGAATATGAAGAGGCTCCAGACTTGGGATTGCATGCATATGGAGATAATAGTTCTCCTAGTGAAAGAGAGGAAGTGGAGTCTGATACCACCATCTCTGATTTTGAAGATTCCTCTAAAGACCTTGATGAAGAGGAGAAACTTGTCAAAAGACAATTGGGCATCACAGAACAAAGCAAGAAAGAGAAGGCCAATAAAAAATAAAAATAAAAAAAATCAGAAATGACAAATTAAGAAAGAAATGGCTTAAAAAGTAAGAAACAAATTATGCTTAAAAAACTAAGAAGGATCAAGAGAAACCCGTCACTCACCAAAATATTTATGCTCAAGGTTCTAAAGATAAAGTAAAGAAGATGGTGATAGGAATTGAAATAGATGAACCCAAAAGTCACAAAGTCCCAATAGATCAAATGTCTAAATTGGACATTGATCTTGAGAAATCCAAAAGGGAGAAGGAAACCATGGCCAAAATGCTTGAGAAATCAGAAGCGGATGTTGCTACTTTAGAGATGAAGAAGAAGATTGATTTCCTCATGAAATCTTCTAGGCTTTCTCATGTTGGTGCTGAAACAGCCTCAACATCAAAATCCAAAGCATCTACCCTCCAAAATGATGAAAATTTCCAAAGAAGATCATTTTATACAGAAAGGTACATGCAGTTTTCTTTTCTTGATATTCCTAGTTATCCCAATGCACCCCCAAATGAGATTGGAGATATACTTCCAAAATTTTCCAGTAATAATGTTATTACTTGTGAGGAACATTAAATAAAGTTTACTGATATCATGTATGATATTAACATCATACATGAGGATGTTTTGATGAAACGTTTTGTTCAATCTCTAGTTGAAGATGCTAGGGAGTGGTTTAAAGGGCTATCTTATGGTTATGTGGGGTCTTTGGATCAACTGGTAGATTTCTTTAAGGATCAATATGGTGATAAGACAAATGAGCGATTATTGTTGAATGAATTTAACAATATAAATAAAAATTCAAATGAGGAGGTTGTTGAATTCAATACAAGGTTCCAAAAAGCTATGCATAGGCTTTTTAACAAAATAAGGCTTGATGAAGAGGTATGTCTTGCTACCTATTTAAATATCTTTTATTCTAAAATGGGATATCATCTTAGAGATAAGAATCCTAGAAGCATTAGTGATTCTTATAAGACATCTGTTAAAATATAAATGAATAGGAGAGTATCAGGAAAAAAAAGTAAAAGGGAAGATGGGAGGCTTACTAGGATCAATAAAAAGGGATCAGAAAATAAAGATTATAGGGCTCCAAATAATAACAGGCCATCTTATAACAATTATAGTCAGTAGCCAAAGATGCAAAATTATTGTTATAATACCCAATGGAAGGATGGGAAATCTATTGTTCCCCAAAAGAAGGACAAACCTGATTTTAAGACCCCTGATCCTCTACAATTTTTTTTTGTTAATATGTGTAATGATGATGATTGGTGTGAAGCTTGTCAGTCTCCACATAATCCTGAATATTGAGTTTTTTCTCTGAATATAAATGCAAATGAGGAACAAGGAGAGGAGGAAGGTGATTTGTATGATTATAATGGTTGTGTTATGACTTACCCATCTTCATGTGCTGAAGTAGATTGTGATAATGAAATTGATAACCATGATATGTATGGCTCACAAGGTAGAGTAGAAGCATATCATCAACAATTTTTTTCTGATAATGAAGAAGAAAAATTCGATAATATAAGATGTTATGCTTAGAATAGTGAGGAATCTACAATATTGAGAATACCTTCTGATGAGGATAGAGAAAAAATTATAACTGATCTTGTTACTAAAGAAAGAAGTAATTATAACTTGAGAAATAGAGTAGTTGGTGATGCAGGTAGAAAACCATCTAGCATTTTTATAAAAGAAAACAAAGAAAACACCAAACAGACACAAAAGAAGGAAGGATCTGCTGAGGGTGTAAGTAAGCCAAAAGTCAAAAGTGTAAATAAATCAAATGGTTAAAACATTGTATATGAGGTAAAATCTAAAACAAAAGAAACAAGTTCTTCCCCTCCTAAAATGGACAATAAGACATCAAAGAAGGAAGAGTCAACTCTGACCATTCAAGTTGAGGATAGTGATATTGCTATTGAGAAACAAAAAACCTCTGATGTAAAGTAAACCCCTATTGATATGGGGAAATTTTTTTCACAAATGACTGTTAAAGTTCCATTTTTGGAAATGATGAGAATTGAGGAACAAAAGGAGAAGGTCCTTACAATGCTAGATGGTGTTTTCTCAATAAGATCTATAAAACCAAAAGGTGTTGAAAAGATGAAAAATATAGAAGAAAATTCAGAATGAAAGGGAAAAGAGTTTGAATAAATTATTTCATAAATCCCTTAGATTTATTTAAATACAAATCATGTAAATACTCCCTTAGGACTTGTTCATCCTTTCTTCTTAACTTTGGTTATCAATGATAAGATGCTAAAAAATTATATGATAGATTTAGGAGTATCTAAAACTATGATTCCTGCAAAGATAATGAAGTCAAGTAGATTACAAGTTGATAGTCCTCATGGAAGATGTCAGGCAATGGAGTGCAGAGAAATCCATGTTATTGGTACTATTAAGGCTTTACCTTATAAGTTTGTTTCATGTCCTCAAAAATTGTTGACCATGAGTGTCTTGGTTGTTGATATTCCTCCTCATTATGGAATATTGTTGTCAAGCAAATGGAGTGCTTCAATGGGAGGAAGTATACAATGTGATATGAATTTTTCTATTTCAATAATGTTGGTAATGATGTCAAGGTGTCTCGAGAAAGTAGGACTCCCCACATGATTGAAATAAATGAAGATGCTAACATGAATTGTTTTTTGGATATTGTTATTGGATATTTTCAAGTACATGATATAGGGAGTGAAGAAGTAACTCGGCCTATGTTTTTATCTAATAACAAATACAATTTGATGGACCAGTATGATTTGTTGACCATGTACTTTTTTATGGAGCAAGTTCTAAGGAAGGAGTTTGTGCATAAATCCTATTGATAGCTCCTAGTGGTAAGACCTTCAAGTTTTCTTTTACATTGTTGTTTACATGCACAAATAATGTTGTAGAGTATGAGGATTGTGTTGGAGATTTGATTCTGAATAGTTGATTGATTGTATGTTTGTCATTGATGACAACATATAATACACAGCAGTACTTCTGTATGTACTTATCCATATGATGACATGAAGACTTGCGTGGATAGATACATGTTTTTGACATGTTTATTATGCTATGTTCATACACGTAGACCCAGATATGATGTTTTAGTTAAGATATGTAATTATGTTATTGACGGTTATAGTTCTAGAGGAATAATGGTTTAAGACCGATGTATGTAACGTGTTTATTGAGTTACACCTATCTTTAGGATATGCGTGTGTATATTCATGATGAGTTATGAGTTGTTGATATTAATCTAAAGCTGCCAAACGTATTTCAAGAAGATTGCAAAGTTATTGTTAATTTGGTGAAGCCGACTTAGTGAAGTGACGCGTCTATTCAGTTAGTACTTGCGCGATTGTAATTATGCTTGCACGCTTAGTAGAGATGACAAGGATGTTAAGAAGAGTCATCTAATAGGTCCCATGATCTCATACTTGGTGTATGTACTTATAGAAGGTCATTTGTGATAAGAAGAGTTGCAAAAGCCACAGATAAGAAAAGCATAGCAGAGTGTTAAAGTAGCAGAGCTATATTTATCATATGTTGATAATATATATATTGAAGTTGAAGCTTTCAGAATATAGATAAGATTGTTGTAGTGCTTTACAAGAGGTTAAAGCATTGGTGCACAAAAGGAACTAATCAGACAAGTAGTGTCACAAACAATAGTTCACCTTGTTGATACAGTGTGTATCAAATATCCAGAAGGTTTTAGCCTTCACCACTTGGACAGTAAGTCCTTGGATAGTGAGTCCACCACCCCTAATATAGTTATTGTAAAAGACTCCTAATAGGGTCTGACCCTTAACCAGGTCACTATACTACTGCATTGTAATGAACAACTCCTAATAGGGTTGGAAGATCTTTTAACAGGGATCACTAAAAATAGTATAGTTCTTTGTGGGTACTAATTCCCACCGGAGTTTTCACCATTTGGTTTCCCCATAACAAAATTGATTTGTTGTGTAATGTGATATCTGAATGTGAATTTAATTTGTATCAATTTGGATTAATAATTTTAAGATAAAGATCAAGTTGCTGATAACTGATTCACCCNTCCCCCCCCCCCCCCCCTCTCAGTTATCCCTGAAGTATTCTAACAATTGGTATCAAAGCCAAGTGCCTTGGAGAGAAAGCCTAATAGCTTAAGGTAGATCAGATGGCATACTTAAAAAAAGAGAGCCCTAAGTTCGATGGAGAGAACTATCTGGATTGGAAGAACAAAATGATAACACATCTACAATGTGTTGGCTTTGATATCTTTGAAATTACTACACAAGAGGTTGTAATTCCATCTCTGAAAGACCTTGCAAAGGAGGATGCTACCAATAGACAAAAGGAAACATTTACCAATAATGCAATTTCCAAAGAAGCCCTAATCAATGCCTTATCTGACAG
>MU224173.1:958335-969849 GCA_018584345.1 Thuja plicata
AGGAATATTCATTAATCAGTCAAAATATGTAAAGGAAATATTGAAAACTTTCAAGATGGAGGATTGCAAGCTAGTATGCACTCCTATGATCATAGGAAGTAAACTTTCAAAAGATGATGACTCCACACTAGTTGATAAAACATTGTACAAATATATGATTGGAAAGCTTATTTATCTAACTCAATCAAGACCTAACATATCTAATGCAGTTGGCATTGTTGAAAGATTTGCCGCTGAACCCAAGTATAATCACCTAATGACAATCAAGAGGATATTCAGATATCTTAAGGGAACTATAGACTATGGTTTATGGTATCCTAAATCAGAGAATACACAACTTCATGTGTATACTAATGCAGATTGGGCAGGTTGTATTGACGACAGGAAGAGCACTTCAGGAGGAACAGTATTTCTTGGAGAAAATTTGGTATCTTGGACAAGCAAGAAGCAAAATTGTATTTCTTAGTCAACGACAAAGGTAGAATATGTTGCAGCAGCACTGAATTGTACAACAATTATTTGGATTAAGAAGATGGTTAAAGACTTTGGTATTCAGGTTGACTATCCTGTTGTTATTCATTGTGATAACACCAGTATTATTAACATGTCTAAAAACCCTATGATGCACGCAAAGACAAAACACATAGAGATCAAGTACCATTTTCTAAGAGAAAAAGTTGTAGACAAGGAAGTGACATTGGACTATGTAAGCAAAAAAGATTAGTTAGAAAACATTTTCACGAAGTCTTTAGCAAAGGATACTTTTGAGTATCTAAGGGAGAAGTTGGGAGTCATTTCCTCTCCTAAGTCTGATTAGAAAAAGAAGAAAGTACATCAGTCCTATGTGACTGATGAATGGTTGACTACTCTACTTCTGTAGTAGTTCTGTAGTAGTACCTATGCATAATAGTTTACGGCACCCTTTGCCATTCATGTCAGTGGGGAAGTATGTACTAAAAACAAGGAACACAAACAAGAGCTAAACAAGGAACACATACAAGGAGCTTATAATCTAGGGGAGTATGCATATAAAACACAGTCTATGTAACTGCAGTAGTGTAGATGAATCTTTGATGAGGATATTGAGAAGATTGTAAAAGAAAGAAGACACCATGAAAAAAAGTTTTTTTTATCATATGTTGCCATCAGTGCCAAAGGGGGAGATTATTGGAGATTTGATTCTGAACAATTGATTGATTGTATGTTTGTCATTGATGACAACATATAATACACATCAGTACTTCTATATGTCCTTATCCATATGATGACATGAAGACTTGCATGGATAGATACATGTTTCTAACATGTTTATTATGCTATGTTCATACACGTAGACCTAGATATGATGTTTTAGTAAAGATATTTAATTATGTTATTGACGATTACAGTTATGGAGGAATAACAGTTTAAGATGGATGTATGTGACGTGTTTATTGAGTTGCACCTATCTTCAGGATATGCATGTGTATATATTAATGATGAGTTATGAGTTGTTGATATTAATCTAAAGGTGCCAAATGTATTTCAAGAAGATTGCAAAGTTATGGTTAATTTGGTGAAGCCAACTTAGTGAAGCGACGCGTCTATTCAGTTAGTACTTGCATAGTTGTAATTATGCTTGCGCACTTAGTAGAGCTAACAAGGATGTTAATAAGAGTCGTCTAACAGGTCCCATGATCTCATACTTGGTGTATGTACTTATAGAAGGTCATTTATGATAAGAAGAGTTGCGAAAGATAGAGATAAGAAAAGCAGAGCAGAGTGTTAAAGTAGCAGAGCTATATTTATCATATGTTGATAATATAGATATTGAAGTTGAAGATTTTAAAATACAGATAAGATTGTTGTAGTGCTTTACAAGAGGTTAAAGCATTGGCACACAAAAGGAACTGATCAGACAAGCAGTGTCACAAACAACAGTTCACCTTATTGATACAATGTGTATCAAATATCCAGAAGGTTGTAGCCTTCACCACTTGGACAGTGAGTCCACCACTCCTAATAGGGTTATTTTAAAAGACTCCTAATAGGGTCTAACCCTTAACCAGGGCACTATACTACTGCATTGTAATCAACAACTCCTAACAGGGTTGGAAGATCTTTTAACAAGGATCACTAAAAATAGTATAGTTCTTTGTGGGTACTAATTCCCACCAGGGTTTTTACCATTTGGTTTCCCCATAACCAAATTGATGTGTTGTGTAATGTGTTATCTAAATGTTCATTTACTTTGTATCAATCTGGATTAATAAGTTTAAGATAAAGATCAAGTTGTTGATAACTGATTCACCCCCCCTCTCAGTTATCCCTGAAGTATTCTAACAGATTGGTTAATAGGTTTTAGATTAGCCTCAAAACATAAGATAAAAGGTCTCAAAGTGATTGGAGACTCTGAATTGATAATATCTCACATTAAATACAAGTATCTTTCAAAAAATCAAACACTTAAGCACTATAGGAATGTTGTTTGGGATGAATTGGAAAAATTTGATGCATTTGGTATTGATTAGATAAATAGAGGTCAGAACAAAATGGCAGATTTAATAGAAATCATTACTTTAAGACTCGAGGATATTACATTTACAGGAATTTCTAAAATAGAGATTCAATCTAGGCCTTCAATACTAGAAAATGTTGAAAATTGGCAAGTCTTTGAAAATGACTTAGATATTGTGATGTTTTTGAATTGTGAAGAAGACTTTTAAAAAAAAAGAAATTGATTTTAGTGGATGTATTGAAACCTTGGATAATAAAGATAACATTTTTGGTAAAGGTGCTTCAATTAAGCACAAATAGAGTTCCCAAGGGGCTGGTTATTCTTGAAAAGTATTTTGATATTAAGGACAAGTCTTTTCCTGAAAATAATGTAAGCAATATTGAAGATTTGGAAGAAATAAACATAGGAACAACTGAAATCCCTAAGAATGTGTATATTGGTAAAAAGTTATCTCCTAAAATTAGTAAGTTATTGGTTGATCCTCTCAGAAATTATAGGTATGTTTTTTCATGGTCCTATGATGATTTGAAGGCATATAGAGAAGATTTGTTTCAACATGAGATCCCTTTAAAGGATGGCGCTAATCCTTTCACACAAAAATTGAGACCTATTAATCCTACCCTAGCACTAAAAATGAAAGAAGAATTAAAAAAGATGAGAGATGCTTGGATTATCAAAACCATCTGACATTCTACATGGGTATCAAACTTGGTACCAGTGAGAAAGAAAAATGGTGATATCAAACTTTGTGTAGATTTTAGAAATTTGAATGTAAATTCATTAAAATATAATTATGGTTTTCCAAACATGGAATCCATGTTACAAAGAGTAACTGGGTCTGAATTGATGTCTATGACGGATGGGTTCTCAGGATATAACCAAGTCATAGATAAGGAATCTGAACAATTTAAGACTGCATTCACCACACCATGGGGTACTTATGTTTATGTGAGAATGTCTTTTGGCTTAACCAATGCTGGGGAAACTTTTAGAGGGTCATGGATGTGGAATTTTCATATTTCATAAATAAATTTTTAGTTCTTTATAAAGATGATTTGATAGCTTATTGAACAAAACAAGATCAACACTGTGATCATCTTGAAAGGATTTTTGTTAGAGCTTTGAAATATGGGGTTTTTTTCAATCCAAAGAAATGCTCTTTTGGAGTCACAGAGGGAAAACTCCTAGGACATGTATCTAAACATGGAGTAAGAATTGAACCTGAAAGGGTTTCTTCTATTGATAAAATCCCTCAGCCAAAGAATGTCAAGGGCATTCAATATTTCTTTGGACAGGTGAATTTCCTAAGGAAATTTTTTATAATTTTTGTAGAAATAACTATTCCCATTTCAAAGATGATGAAGAAAGGAGCCAAGGTGGAATGGAGTGAAGAAGCATCTAAAGCATTTTCAGGTATTAAACAAGCTATCAAAAATGCTCTTGTTTTTAGAACACCTAATTATGATAAACCTTTGAAGATTTTATCCTTTTCTTCATACAATACTGTTGATGCAGTATTGTTACAAAAGAATATAGAGGGCTTTAAAATTCCCATTTCCTTTTTCAGTAAGTCCTTGCAAGTAGCAAAGTTGAAGTATGGTATTATGGAAAAACAAGCATATTCTCTGGTTAAAGCTATCAAAGCTTTTAGATGTTATTCTTTAGGAGAAACTATAATTGCTTATGTGCCTAGTGCTACTGTGAAGGATATTCTACTTCAACATGAATTTTCAGGAAGAAGGTGTAGATGGATAAAAAAAATGCAAGTGTTTAATATTGATATTTAGATCACAAAACAAAGATCATATTTTTCCATTAGTATACAAAGGGAGCAGTTTCTGAACCATTGGTAACATGAGCACCGAAAGATGGGTTTAACAGTGCAACCTGACACAAGAGTTCACAAAGGTCACCAAAAATGTTAAAGTACAGAGGAACCCGACAAACAAGTTCACAAAGGAACCTGACAGATAGATCATAGTGTAAACAGAAAACATAACTCACAGAGTAACCTGACAGATGTTTACAGTGTAACCCAATAGAGAAAACTGACAGATAGTCTATAGAGAAACCCGAGAGGAAAGACTACAAAGCAACCTGAGCACCAATCTACCGAGAGACAACTTTGATTCCAAGAAATGTGGATCTGAGCTACACGTCAGATAAAACACTTAAGTTTTATATTTAGCTTAAATATTAGCTTTAAATCCATTTCTTGAGGGACAAGTAAATAAAATGTAATTGTTTTAATCAGTCTAACTGATTGGGAACATGCAAACTAGGAGATTAAGGTCAAGTTGTAAACCTTTGATCATAAAGTTTTCATATTTAAGTGTGAAACTTATTCAGGTCAAATTTATTGTATAAATAGATGTGAAATCAATTAGAACAATAGGGTGTGATGATAATTATAGCTAATGATCACATCTAAGGATTAGATACAGAGTTTTATGCAGAAGGATAGAAAAATATTAAATCAGTTACGAAGAATAAGATTCAAGGCTACCGAGTAGAATCAAGGTATTAATCAATTACTATAGGTGATACTGCTTATTGTAAACTTTAAAGGATCTATACTCAACAATTCAAGATTGCATATACTCATGTCAATAAGCATTTTTTACTACATTCTAACAAGTGTAGAAAATAGAAGAAATCCTTTAAGAAGGTGGATTTAACAATCATTTTTTAAATCTCTTAACCAAGTGCACACTAAATAGTGTTACTAAAGATCTTAACATATTTGACCTTAACCAGTCTAAACATGTTACTCCTAACAGGGTAAGATCACCAGAAGTGATCAAAATTGTAAGCCTTAACCGACACCTTCCATTCTGCAGATAGTGAAGCTTTGTGGGTTTCATCCCTACCGTAGTTTTTACCTTCTAACAGGGGTTTTCTACGTTACCAAATCTTGTGTCATATGTCATTATATTTCATAAATGTTTCTATGAATGTTTACAGGCAATTAATATTATGCTTTGATATTACATACACAAAGATAGAATAGCATATGTGGTCAGTAATACAAGGAATTGATAACTAAAGGATTAAGGTTAATAGATAATTTTTTTTAAGGGTATTGATTCACCCCTCCCCTCTTAGTACACACCATTACATTATTCCAACAATTGGTATCAGATCTAGATCTCTTATTTGGAAAAGTTTAAATACTTAAGAGAAAATATCATACAATTGAAAGGTACAAACTAGACAAGAATATTGAGAATCAGAAGTTGCAGATACAAATATTATATGAGCAATAGAAAGAAGATAGAATAAAGATGAGAGAGATACTAAATGAAATAAAAGTTATGGAATCTCCTTGTAATGAAACAAACTATCATGAAGAAGAGATACCTGATTTGGTTGAGTCATCAGGATCTACATCTTGCAATACATCATACACATCTGAAGGAAGCATTACAAGTATGAATGAAATCAATCAACATCTAACTAGACAAGTGAAATCACTGCAAATCGGTCAAGAGACATAGATGGTAAGGATGATTGAGGTTATGTGTAATGCTAGACAATATGAGCAAGAAAGAACACTAGCTATTGATGATAGGAAGAAGATCACTGAAAAGATACAAGAGAGAGAGAATAAAGAATACAAAGACTTACTAAACATCATCATGAGATCACCAATCAAATTGTTCTTACGAGTCATGAGGAAAAACAAGTGAACATAGAACTAAATGGAAAATTGGAATCTATTGGTGAGCTAAGAGAAGAAAATGAAAAACTAAATGATGAAGTAAGGATTCAGCAATAACACAATGATATGATCAAGAGAGCTGAATAAAGTACAAAAAGAATGGGTGATTTTCTGGATGGACAAAGAAGAGTCAACAAAAATACTAGTCTAGGGTATACTGAGCATAGAGAATCATCATACCAAGATGATCCAAAAGATGTCCACAAATCCAAGACCAAGGAAGAATTCATGCAATTACTGTGGAAAACTAGGCCACAGATCAAATGTTTGCAGGAGAAAAGCTAAATGTATTCCTAAATCCACATCTACATTCATACAAAATTGTTATAGCTCTAACAAGAAAGGACACAAAGAACATGAATGTAGATCTAAGGTGAAACAACCAAAGAATGAAACCTACATGGAAAAATATTTACCTACTTGAAAAAATGCATGGGCACACATCTCTTGAATGTAGGAAGAAGAAAAAGCAAGCATGGAAGCCTAAAGAACAAGAAAATTCTTATCAGTCGAAAAGAGTCGGTAACTCATATGTTTGGGATTAAAACACATAGAAAAATTGCACAGGATGTGGTAGATATGGACACATAGCAGCAAACTGCATGAGAAAATGGGTGGGAAAGTCTAGAAGCTGGACTAACCCTAGAATGGCATGCTTACAATGTCATAAGGTTGGTCATCTAAGCAAGGACTGCAGAGACCGAGTGATAGAGACAAGCACTTTTGTTAATGGAAATACCATTGAAGACATTAGGAAGATGAGAAACAAAATGTGGAGGAAAGATACATACATAGATGATGTTGGACCAAGTAATGCAATTTGTGACACCTTATCCAATGGATCTGGTGATATCACCACCCCCACCTAAGAAGAACAAGTAAGTATGGAACTGCACTATACCAAGTTATATTTTAAATCAGTTCCATTATAAATTGATAAAATGCAAAACTAGCATGAATAAAGATGCACTATGGTATTATTTGTTATGATTTTGTGAATCCAATCTCATCGGTTAAATGCATACCAAGAATCGTCGGTGAACATACAAAAGATAAGTTGTTAATGTAAACCAAGCATCATCGGTAATCATGTAAAATAAAATTAGTTTTCACAACATACCGAGATCCATCAGTAAACATGTGAAAGGTCAATTGAATTGACACTTACCCTAAGCATCGCACTCTCATTGAGAATGAAGTTAGCATAATCCTTGAGAGACTCTGTCTTCAAACAATGAGAAGTGGGTAAAGCATTAAATGTACCACTTAGGGAATCTTCTCTAAAAAAGTGAAAAAGAGATCATTCATTCACAAAGTGTTTATCAATAAAGAAGAAGAGCGAAGTAGAGCATAGAGTGAATAATAGTGACTAGACTGCAAAAGAGACTCACAAGGACATTCACAGCATTTAGATAGATAAACAAAAGCAAGAACAGATCAAGTGAGTAACTAAGACTCACCAAGCTCACAATTTATTTATGGGAAAATCCCTAATTTCTAGAAACAATGGCAACCGCATCTCGCGTTTCCAAGATCAATAATACCAAAGATGAAAAATATTAAACTAATCAAGAACACTACATGTGAAGAGACTAAATACAAATTCTTCCCAGAGGTTTCTTTACAACCCGATGATGCTAGAGAATTATCAAGCATACCACCTAGGGTTTTTCTAATTGAGGATGTCAGAGCATATATCCACTGCAAAGTTGCAAAAATTGGAGATCTGGAAGTAGAGGAAGATTATAAAAATCTTTGCACAAAAGGAAACATCAAGGATGAACATAAGCATATAGAGGTAAAAGGGTTAACAAATTCCCTAATGTTCCCAAAGGAGTTTTTAACTGAGTGGATCAAGATAGTACTAAGAAGGGTACATGACCAAAAGATGTGACCAGATGAGCCAAAACTAATTACTAGGGATGAAATACACGCAGGGACCGGTTATCCAATAACTGACAAGGCCAAGGCACCCAAACATCCTCCTCGCCCCAATATAGAAAAGATGACTAATACTGTCTAGGATGGCAAAGGATTGAAGGTAAATTCCATCACCAATCTATAACTAAATTTTGGTGCATGTGTGCTAGGATATGAGGTATTCCAAGCCAGGAGATTAAACAACATTGCATGTGGAGCAATTGACACTACCCACAAGATTGTCAAGAAGGGATTATAGTTGAATCTATCAGAGCTTCTGCTGAAGCAATTGGAGGAGAACATGAGGACCATTAGATCAAAAAAATATAATTCTTCTAATTTTGGTTCACTCCTCATGTGTATATTCTTCTACTTTCAAGAATTCTTCCCATTTGTCGATAATGTCAGTTGGGACACTACTTGACCAGTGACAATTCAAATCAATGAGTTCATTAAGTCATTAGGAGACAACTTTACACCAGTCATGGAAGAATATTTCACTAGATTCAAGGACATAATGTAAAAAAGGATGAGGATACTAGAACAACTGGTGGATCAATATAAGGATGATATATGTTTCATAGTAGACACTGACACAACTTTGATCAAACCAACCGTACTGGGGATAGCATGGTTAGCACCTCTTGATTATGAGATAAACATATATCAGGCCACAAATGTTATTGAAGCATTATTGAATGAACCACTAGACAAGTCATTACCAAGATTTGGAACCTATGAAGAAGCTAAGGCCATAATCAAAATAGGCCTAGTTGTTGAATAGATAGACAGAAAGAAGACCAAAATGGTAAAGACACTTGAAAATAAGCTGTTAGTCAATGAAGAAGAAATAGAACAACAAGAAGCCACCGAGGGACAGTCAATCGTTGGTGAAGGTGAACAAGTGAGTGATTCCAAATCAACAGAGTCTGATGCGCCACACCCAAAGAAACCAAGGATAACTGATGCATCACGAATAAGGAGTCAAACTACAAAATCAAACTTACCACCGATTAAGAAAGGACAAGTGAGGACATATAAAAGAAAGCCTCAAACCAGGAAAACTTCATAACCAAAGAGGAGAAGGATATTTTTCCAAAGCAAGGAGGATAAGGAAGACACTGAACAAGATGAACAACCTAAAAAGCACAAATTTTGTAAGACAATTGATGAGATTGCTACATCAATATTCAAGATAGGTAGCATATATAAACCTAAGATTAGACAATGGTTAACTCTAAATCCCAAGGATCAAAACAAAATAGAAGAATCTATCATCAAGACAATGTGTATATTCAAATATATACCTATATAGTTTGATAAGATGCTGCCACAAGAACTTCTAGATAGGTTATCAGCAAGGTGGACATTTTCATTGAATTTTGAAAGATAAACAAGTTAAAGATCTCTAGTTTCAATAATGCCACCCGAGTAAAAGATGGAAGAAATTGATGAAATGATGAATTTGCATTCAAAGAAGTTCTTAGGAAAATTAAGAGCCTACAAAGAACTAAATGGAAGCTTAATAGAGCTTTATAAAGAAAGTAATGATGATTGGAGAAAAATACTCAATGTACCTAAAGAGGATACAAACCCCAAGAAAGTATTAGCACTCACTGAAAAGCCTCACAATGAAGAGGAAGAGGCTACACCGAGCCCTAAACACATCTTTATAAATTAAATTGAGGATGAAAATCTACTTGAATTGAACACATAAGCTAGTAAGGCAATGAATGACATACCTCAGATTTTGCAGTCATTAAAAGGACACAACAGATGTCACAATCTAAGATGTGACAATAATAGATATCACCGAAAACAATCCTACCGATGAAGTAAAGGAAGATGAAGATGTCACTAGAGCCACTGAGGAAACCAAGAAATAGAACACAAAAATGGATGTTGCACAGGTTAATTTACTAGTTTAAATGTCGTTATTAATACAAGCTATCAATATCATCTCAAAAAAGGAGAAGTCACCCAACCATGATGTAAGCATACCCATGGATAAGGGTGAAGAAGAGAAGAAAAGCACCACTGATGAACAAAAAGTAAGAGATGGAGAGAAGAAATATGCAAGTGAAGAAAAAAAGGTTATGCCATTCTAGAGGATACTGAAGGAGAAGCTACAGATAAAGATAAGGTTGATATGGTGACATCCACTACCAACCAATAGGTAAATACCGAGCAACAAGTAAAAGGAAGAACACAACCAAAGCCTTCACAAAGTACATCAGACCAAGAAAAGGATCTTTCTATGGTACTACATAAATCTACCTCCACCACAATTTAAAATAAAAAGAAGAAGAAGAATACAAATCTAGTCACCTTAGATGAGATCATTGAAATACCAGACTGTGATCCTAGGACATTGGATCGAGAGTCACTAAAAAAGTATGCAGAATTGTGTAAAAGGAAAGCTATACAAGATAAATTCAAGAAGGGGACCAAAGACACATAGGTACTATAAACTATAGAGGATATCTTATTTCAGATTGTACTTGATAGTGACATTAATCAAAATGATCCTATACTTGATCAATTAGTAGTTCTTACTGAAGCCATCACATCACAGAATGTAGATGTAGAGAAGGCAATAGAAGAACTGCATAGTAGAAGTACCAATACAAGATAACCAAGAAAACCATCCAAGAAGTGGTAGAGAACAAGGTAAAGCTATCTGAATTGGTGAATACATTGGAACCAATTATTTCAGTAGATATAACCTTAAATCAAAAGTTATGCACTATAGAGAAATTCACTAAGAAGAGTAGTGAAAAGATTGCAAAGATAGATGCAATTCTAAATGCTAGTGCACAAGATCTTAAAATTAATGAAAATGCATTCAAGTTGCATTATGAAAAGATTATGGAATTAAAAAGGTTGAGACTTGAGATTTTAGAGGCATAATCAAAATTCAAAGACGAGGTAACCTAGCTCCAGGCTCTACTTTTACCAAATCTTACATTACTGCAACAACATATGACTTTGGCAAGACAATTGATTACCACCCTGACAATGTCTATAATAGAAATCATATATGATATGCATGCAAGAATCACCTTGGAGATCATGACCCTTGAGAACCTAAAAGAACAATAGGAAAACCAAATAGAGGACATTCAAAAATCCCATTCCTGTACTTTTGACAAATTGTAAATATGACACCTGTTAATGTTTGTAGCTTCAGTCATATGATCATTAGAATATATATAATACATGTTGATTAATAATAATATATTACATATATTATATTATTATTAATCATATGAAATTTAATATTTAATATTATATTATTCTTAATTAATAAGTGATTGATGAAACATTATAAGATTGATTAACTTATGATTAATAGGAAGAGGCATGTCCTTTCTTA
>MU224173.1:971623-992406 GCA_018584345.1 Thuja plicata
GCCGATGGAGGAAATTCACTTGAGAACAAACCTTCACAATTTATGAACTTATTGTGATGTACATTTTATCTTCCCTAACTAAGAGGGAGTGTTGATGTTTTGTATAGCTATAGTGAGGGTCATAAGTATTAACATAGGAGACCACTACACATTCTATTTGATCATCCTCCCTAGCTAAGAGGGAGTGTTAATGTTTGTAGCTTTAGTCATATGATCATTAGAATATATATAATACATGTTGATTAATAATAATACATTCTATATGTTATATTATTATTAATCATATGAAATTTAATGTTTAATATTAAATTAATATATTATTCTTAATTAATAAGTGATTGATGAAACATTATAAGATTGATTAACTTATGATTAATAGGAAGAGGCATGTCCTTTCTTATAAATAATAATGAATAGACATGTCCCATGAAGGGACATGTCTCTCCTAGCCTCATTCCTAATATAAATGAAAGAGAGATTGTTGCATTTGGAAAACACATACGAAATAGAGTGCTATTACATTTGCAACTATCCTAAAACTTAACAACACCTTTGTTATTATTAAAAAAAGGGGCCCAATTGATATGATAAAAGGGAAAATGATTTGGAGTGATAAGGTTAAAGGGGGGAATATATGTAAAAAGGAAAGTGTATATACATGAACATATACTATACTGATGCATGCACATAGAGGGAGTCATATTGACAAAGTGAACACATGGTGTATATACTAAACATTTTAGTTTTGCGCATATCAGATTTTTTGATACTAATATCAAAGGGGGAGATTGATAATCATATTTTTCCATTAGTATACAAAGGATATAGTTTATGAACCGTCGGTAACATGATCAACAAAAGATAGGTTTAACAGTGCAACTTGACACAGTAGTTCATAGAGGTCACCAAAAATGTTAAAGTACATAGGAACCTGGAAAAAAAGTTCACAGAGGAACCTGACAGACAAATCACAGTGTAAATTGACAACATAACTCATAGAGTAACGAAGCAAAAGTTTACAGTGTCATCTGACAGAGAAAAATGATAGACAATCTACAGAGTAATCTAAGTGGAAAGACTACAAAGCAACACGAGCACCAATCTACCGAGAGACAACTTTAATTCCAAGAAATGTGGATCTGAGTTACACATCAGATAAAACACTTAAGTTAATATTTAGCTTAAAGATTAGTTTTAAATCCATTTCTTGAGGGACAAGTAAAAAAATGTAATTTTTTTAATCAGTCTAAATGATTGAAAACATGCAAAGTAGGAGATCAAGGTCAAGTTGTAAACCTTTGATCATAAATTTTTTGTAGTTAAGCATGAAACTTATTTAGGTCAAATTCATTGTATAAATAGATGTGAAATAAATCAGAACAATAGGGTGTGATGATGATTGTAGCTGATGAGAACATCTAAGGATCAGATACATAGTATTATGTAGAAGGACAAAAAAATATGAAATTAGATACAAAGAACAAGATTCGAGCCTACCGAGAAAAACAGAGGTATTAATCAATCACTATAGGTGATACATCCTATTGTAAACTTTAAAGGATCTATACTCAGCAATTCAAGATTTCATATACTCGGGTCGATAAGTGTTTTGACTACATTCTAACAAGTGTAGAAAATAGAAGAAATCCATTAAGAAGGTGGATATAAAAATCCTTTTGTAATTCTCTTAACCAAGTGCACACTAAATAGTGTTGCTAAAGCTCTTAACAGAGTAGACCTTAAATAGTCTAAACATGTTACTCCTAACAGGGTAAGATCATTAGAAGTGATTAAAATTGTAAGCCTTAGCTGGCACCTTCCATTTTGTAGATAGTGAAGCTTTGTGGGTTTCATCCCCACCGTAGTTTCTACCTTCTAACAGGGGGTTTTTGCATTACCAAATCTTGTGTCATGTGTCATTGCATTTCATAAATGTTTATATGAATGTTTACATGCAATTAAGATTATGATTTCATATTACATACACAAAGATAGAATAACATATATGGTCGGTAATGCAAGGAATTGATTACTAAAGGATTAAGGTTAATGGATAAAAAATTTGAAGGGTACTAATTCACCCCTCCCCTCTCAGTACACACCATTCCATTATTCTAACAATTGGTATCAGAGCTAGATCTCTTATTTGGAAAAGTTTAAATACTTAAGAGAAAAGTTCATACAATGAAAATGTATAAGCTAGACAATAATATTTTGAATCAGAAGTTGCAGATATAGAGATTCTATGAGCAATACAAAGAAGCTAGAATCAAGATGACAGAGCTACTGAATGAAAGAACTAGTAAAATTAATGGGTCAGAGAAATTTAGATCCAAATAAGGTAAATATGTTAGAAGAAGAGAAAAGGGATTATATTTGTGATATGGATTATTCTGAATGGTATAAGGACATCATTAGATATTTACAAAAATGATGTTGCCTCCTGAAATGGATGAAAATAGAAAGAGAACAGTAAGTTGCATGCCATTAAGTATGCAATAATACAAGGCCAACTATGGTGGAGGAGCAATAAAGGAGTATTTCTCAAATGTGTGGACTATGATAAATCCAAGAACTTGTTGGAACAAATGCATAATGGTGCATGTGGGGTCCATTATATGGCTAAGACTACTGCACATAATATTATCAGGTTTGGTTTTTTGTGGCCTACTATCTTTAAGGATGCCCACAGTTATGTCAAGACATGTGACGCCTGCCAAAAATTTGCAGGTAAGCTTAAATTTAGTGGGAATTTACCTTTGAGGTCTATCATAGTTGAGGCACATTTTCAAAAATGGGGAATGGATTTCATTGGAGAGATCCATAACAAGTCTAGTGGAGGTAATTCATGGATCTTGGTAAGCACTTATTACTTTTACTAAGTGGGTTAAAGTAGTTCCCACCAAAAAGACTACTAGTAAAATTGTCACTAATTTTATGCTGCAAAATATCCTGATTAGATTTTGTTGTCCTGAAACTATTGTGGTAGATAATTCTATGTGTTTCAGATTTGCAGAGTTTAGTGATTTCTTCCACCAGTATGGAATCCAAATTTATTATTCTTCCGTAAATCACCTATAGGGAAATGGTCAAGTTGAATCCAGTAATAAGAGCCTAATAAAGATTCTAAAAAGAGTGTTAGATAAGAAAAAAAGGGCCTGGGATTCAAAGTTGCAACAAACATTGTGGGCTGACAGAGTAATAGTTAAGAAAGCCATTGGTTGTGCACACTTTGATTTAGTATATGGTATACATGTTAGATTGCCTCAAAATAGCCTATTGAAAATATACAAATTTATCTAGAAATATGATGATGAATTAGATGATGAGATGAAGATCAGAATGGATGATTTGATACAGTTGGATGAATCAACAAGGGAAGCACATGATAGAAATGTTAGGTTGCAGCTTCAATGTAAGGATTTGTATGACAGAAGGACCATTACAAGAAGTTTTGAGATTAATGATTTGGTCTTAATGTGGAATGCCAAATTGGAGGATAAAGGAACAAATGGAAAATTTGATCCTATCTGGTTAGGACCATATATCATTGAAAAAACATGGGGTTTTGATTCTTATGTCTTGCAGGATTTAATTGGAATTTTTCTAGAATTGCGGGTTCATGGACAGTTCTTGAAGTTATTTTTCTCTTGATATTCTTTGAATCCATGAACAGTCGGTTGTAAATAAGTTTTGTGTACATATTCCTTTTTTTTTTTTGTCTTCTTTAGGTTTGTTTCTTTTCCTGTACGTGGTCTACTTAGCTTAGAGTTTTACAATCTTGTCACCCATGCAAGAGACATGCATCCCAAATTAGAGCCATTGTTAGCACTATTCAAAATTTTCCATGGTTTTGAGGCTTTACTTCTAGCCTCTGCATATTATTTTAGGTCTCTAGCCTAAAGCCTTAAGTCATTCATGAAAAAATCTTGCTAAAACCCTAAACCTTAACTTATGTTATAAAATGAAGTTACTTTTTGTAACATAAGTCACTTAACCCATGTGTTTTATGTCATTGTTGGTGGGGCCATATGTTTTATTTCCTAAGTCCTAAGCGAGGTTCCCTTTTAATTTTTCCTAAGTTTAATTTCCCCGAAATTCTTTATGACTTTTTTTTGTCGTGCTAGTTTTTTTATTCATCCGATGGTAGGTGCATTCCCTTCATCCCAAAGATGAATATATTTATTCTTTAAGGCATTGTGCCTGGTCTCCATGTTTAAAGTGGTTAGAGCATAAGACAAAATAAAGACTGAGCACATCTTTATTGATTTGACGATAGGCACTATCCCTTGATCACGAAGATGAAGATTTTTACCATTCAAGGCATTATGTCATTTCAATGTGTGGCAGTTGTCAAATCTGAGGGCCCATTGAGGTAGATTAAAATGTGGTCATGTTTCAGAAGATCTAAAGGCTAGTGCAAATAATCAAAGAACAAGAGGAAGGTCTTTATTCATCAAGGAATCACACCTATATGACACCTGGCAATTTGTGATGTTATGATCCCGGGGTTGGTGAGGCATTTTAAACAAGTAGTAATTTGGTAAAGATCTTATGGTTGGTGTGAAGCCATAATGTAGAGATGTTCGATCTAACCATTGAGGCATTGCGCCTGATGAACATGTGTCCCAAGTGGGTCTTGTTAGGGCTTTTTCTTATGGAATCTATATAAGCATCAATGCTTGACAATATGACTCCCAACTTCTGATTCCAACAAGTAAAAATAGTAATTAATGAGGATTTGATCCTCCTTCTACTTCGAGCTCCATAGACTCGGGCGGGTGTACCTCTTTAGACTCACTCCTTCACAATAAAATCCTACAGTGGATTATGGGTTCTTGCAATAATCTACTAATGTATTTTGCTGCAATCGATGTAGGGCTTAGAATGCTAATCCATGATATTAACATAAGTAAACAATCATTGCAGAAAAATGGAAAATATGATAACAAGGATATTCACCCTTCTTCTCTTTGATTTTGAAACTCAGGTAGGCTAACCTATTAGATTCAATTCTTCAATGAATCACCAACAATGTCTGTACTATTCAATACAAATTTTGGACATTCATGCTCTTAAACAGGAAATAGAAAATGGTTTGATTTTAAATTATTGATGGTAAGCACTACATAACTAGCAAAGACC
Source organism: Thuja plicata (assembly GCA_018584345.1). Taxonomy (NCBI): domain Eukaryota; kingdom Viridiplantae; phylum Streptophyta; class Pinopsida; order Cupressales; family Cupressaceae; genus Thuja; species Thuja plicata. Next base: position 976,769 of record MU224173.1, read on the forward strand.
AGTGCCTTATCTAGTGGGCAACAGAGTCATAAAAATGTACATCAACATAAATTAATTAATGGAAACACAAATAGAATGCATTACAATCTATATGCAGCTAAGATAGAATGCCTTATAGACTATCTTATAATTCCCATACTACTGCATCAAATCCTCATACAAATGCTTATCCCTCTGAAATCACTCATAAGACTAACTCCTTCCTTGAAGGAAACTCACAAGTAATTGCATAATTACCTTGTAACCATCATATTCAGAATGCCTTAAAAATTAAACATACAAGAGCATCAACAAAATATAAAGAGACAACAATGATATGGAATAGGAATGACACTATGTTTTATTAAGATATTTATGCTTCAATACATCCAGAATGATAAAAAACTCAGAAAATATAATCCTAGAATCAGAAATCTACCTTGTAGCATTAATTTCACCATCCCTGTTACAATGGAGAAAAAACCAGATATAGGAGAAAGGAAAAACAATCCAGTCACTGACACTTGTCTGTCCCCAAAAATATCTACAACTGCTTCAATCTACAACTGCAAAAATCTGATATGATCTGGACTCAAATGCTCTGCAAAATTAGAATCCTCATTCCGAGACCTTTCCGGTGATATATGATACTTCATATTTTGGATAAAAATTGCTCCCTGGATCACTTAAACAAACTTCCTCTCCCGTGCAAATTTTCTGAATATTCAGAATATGTTGAAATATTTGAATGTGTTTTCAATAGTTGGACTATTGAATTGAAATGATATTTCAATTTAATATTCTACACATATTATCTCTATTTTGCACTCATTTTACCTTTTATTACTTTTATTCTCCAGAATGCACCAGATTTTGACACTTGTCACATGCTGATTTGCTAATCTAAACTGGCCTTGGAACTCCTCCTTTAACCCTAGCTCCTTTTGGAGACTTGGAGACTACTATGTCTCTAAGTCTCTAAGAGATTTCTTTGATCATGGTTAGATCTAGAGACTTAGAGACAGACTTAGTCTCTAAGTCTCTGAATAGGCTTAACTCGACCACCTCTTAACCACACTCTAACCATGGTTATCATTTGCTGAATGTCTCTAAGTCTCTGAAAGACCTTCTTAACCTTGAGTTCAATCTGGAGACTTGGAGACTACTTTAGTCTCTAAGTCTCTGAATGATTTTGTTAACACTAATTAGATCTATAGACTTGGAGACTACTTGATCTGGAGACTTGGAGACTATTTGATCTAGAGACTTGGAGACAGCTTGATCTAGAGACTTGGAGACTGCTCATCTGGAGACTTGGAAACTACTTTAGTCTCTAAGTCTCTGAATGATTTTCTTAACCATGATTCGATCTAGAGAGTTGGAGATTACTTTAGTCTCTAAGTCTCTAAATGAATTTTCTAACCATGGGTTTGTTGGGAGACTTGGAGACTACCTTTAGTCTCTAAGTCTCTAAATGAACTTAACTTGACTGCACCTTGACCATGCCTTGACTGCGGTTAACCTGGATAGTGTAGTCTCCAACTCTCTGGATCAATTCGCCAACTATGGTTAGATTTGGAGACTTGGATACTAGTCTTTATGCATTTTTACTCCAAAATAATGGGGCCCACCATGCACTTAATTATCCAACCAAGAGGCCCACCAACTGGCCTCTTGGTTCTTTCTTCAAACCATAAAGTGAGTGCTTTGGTACATAAAAACTCAAACTACCCAAAATCCCATGCATGTGGGATAACTCTCTGTGCATTTTTTAAACTTTTGAAAGCTTCCAGTAGATTCTGCTCATCCATGACATCATTTTCTTGCCTTTTGAAACCACCAATCCCTTCCATAGGGTTGGGTGCCCCTTCCTGTGGATTCACATTTTGCAATTTTTAACTAAAAACTTTTTAAAAAATCCCTCCTCCATGTGCTGCACTGGAAGTTTCTCTGCTCATTGCATTTTCTTTGTTCCTTTAAATGGTGTTGGCCTTCTTCAATATGTTATGGCACTAAATCCTCTTCCATATTTTCATTTGCACCCTGAGAAGACCTCTCATTATTTAAAGAACTTTGATTAAAACCTAAATGACTGTGCAAGCATTTTTGTTGTTGCTAGGTCATTTTTTGGCCTACTGCCACTTCAAAAATGGTCCAAACCATGTCAAAAATACTCCCAAGGCATGAGACATGCATTGGGAAAGAACATAGATGAAGAAATGACCATTTTCAATCTGTAAACCTTCTTAAAATCTGCCTGTAGCCTCAAAAATGTGATTGATATTCACTTTTAATTCCAGAATGCACTGTTAATTAGAAAATCTTAAAAGCTCTCTTCAATGTTTATTTATTTCATAAACCATACAATGTGTTGTCATTCATTTGTTCTCCATTGCATATTTTGAACTTTGACAGTACTCTTGTACTCCAATCATTAAAATGCATTGATTTCAAAGTGCTCTCAAACAGTTCACTGGCTCTAGAAATTCTTTCACTTTTCTTGTATAAACTATCTCACAATCAATCCACAAAGTAACACACTAGTGGGCTTTTGAAAAAAAAACTTTCACTATTCCGCAAATTGGCTTTATTATTGGTAAGTAGCTTCCTGAATGAGCTTTGAAAACTCACTGAATGACTTCATAGGAATGCACCATCATAAAATTAGGTTCTATCCCAACATGTGAGAACATGTGCCAGAGGAAATTGCACTGGAAGATTTGAGCCAAAAAATATCACTGATCAAATAAAGACTTCTGAAACATTGATTTTGTTTGCACTACCAATCTGCACAAATCACCTTAGAAACAAGCTTTGAAAACTTACCAACTGAAACCCCCAAGATCTAGAATCTTAGATTATGATTCACTGTCACACAATGAAAATGAATCCATCACTATCTTTCTTAGAAGATCAAAAGGCAAATTATCATTAAAGACCAAAGTCAGCTTGCTAAAAACATTCTAGATCTGAAACAGTGAAACAAGCATAAATTTGATTTGGAAACGGCTTAGGAAAGTGACCAGATAGATTTGTCGTGACCTGAAGATGGAGAATCAAGAATTATTTAACCTCTATAATACAATACAAAAGTAAAATTTTCAATTAGGTCACAAGGTCAAAACTTACAATTGGTCAAACAGGGCTACTCAAAATTTTGGGCAGGACAAAGAAACAAGACATTTCTGGAAGACCAACTTTGAGGGATCAGAAAACCTATCAAATGGACAAGAAATAACTTGGGATTTGAAATATAGAATTTCTAATATACATTCTCAACATTCCCAAAATGGTGACCCATTAAACTCAATTAGACGCAAGTTATTCAAATGCAAACTGGGCCCATTACAACAAATTGACACATGCAGTAAATGCAAAATGGACAAGTTCTCAAAATAAGACATCACTAAATGAATCAAAACTTGAATCTGATGATCTGGGATGTCTTCTTATGCCTAAACAAGAGTGATGAACACCTGATATGCATGAAAAACTTCAGAATTGCATTTGGGCAAATAGGCGCAAAAAACACATATAGGGGGTCAAAATGTAAACCACTAACAAGGTACTCAAAAACCCTTGCATTTTTTGAGTCCCAACAGTGGCTCTGAATGGGGACCCGTGACCCATGTGGGCATGTAGATAATTCATAATCATTGGTAGAAGCAGACCACCCCAAAAAAAGTCAGACTTCCTTTTCTCTCTTATTTCTCCTTATTTCTCTCCAAAATAGGAAACCTCTTTATTGAAAGCAAGGACAACACACAACTGAAAGGGAAATAAAGAAATTGTAAAAACACAAAGCTTATTTACAAAGGCTAAAAGCCCCAAAATTGGATTCAACTCTTACCTCTATCAAACATATGATTTTCATCTCCAAAAATCCATGGTAAGCTGAAACTCATGCTTCCAAGTGTCTGATCAAAAAAATTGTTATTCATCTTTAGCATATCAAACCAATCAAAATAAAAAAATTTACCACTTCTTGGCAAAACAAAAGCATTGAATCGCTGCATATTCTGATCACTATGTGATATCACAACATCACATCCTTGAATATCAATATCTTTCTAAAATAATAAACATTCCAACTTACTCTCATGGATGGAAACACGTTGATTCACTTAAACACATGCCTGGTTATCAAAGAAAAACTTCTCATATTCAACCTCATATGTATCATGCAAAGAATCAAGGGAAGCATGATGAATTACAACTTGCGACTTCAGATTTAGTTCATTCTAAAAAACAACATCATGCTGGATTGAAAAAAGAAAATACTCATTTTCAACCTAATAACTTATATGCTCTTGTTGATTCACTTTGACAACCATTAAACACATTGCATCAACACTTTCTACATCCCCTTCTTGCAAAAAATAACATACCTCTGGCTGAAGCAAATAATCTGATGCAAAAATCTGAATTCTCTTCTAGCTGCACACAAAACATTTTGAGAAGAGGCTCCAACAAATCAACACACAATCCATTATTCATATTCTCATCTTGGCATACATTTTCCTAACATAAACCACTACTATGGGAAACATTATTAGCATTGATAGATTCCTCTTGACAAAACAATGATTTCACACCATTTAAAACATCATAACTATCAATTCCCAAATCAAACAAGTTGACACCTATTTCTGGTTCAAAAGCAAAACCAGATTTAATCTTCATATCATAAGAAGTGTTTTCTTGAAAAATTTCATAAGTTGGTTCATAGACATCTGATTTTGTCCCACCAGTAGCAATTTTATATTCATTTTCATGGTCTAGAGCATCCACAACTTCAAAATTTGGCTTATAGGATGCTTTATCCTTCTTAGAATCACCAATTTCACATGACAAATCAGAGATTGAAAACATAAAAATTGAGGAATCAATAATATCAACATTACTAGCTGAAACAAAGGAACTCATTATTGTCTTGGACATATCAGCATCCTCATAATCATTTTTGACACATGAAAAATCTTCACTCTCTTTACAAGGCTGCATATAAATCATCACCTTTTCTTCATAAGGATCCGGGCTATTGTGGTTCCACAAATCCTCTTCCTCAACCAATTCCTCACAAATATCTTCTTGGATATCCCCTTATGATAGAAAAATGACTTGAGAAAAATCTTTCTGATTTGAAACAAAGTTTGGAACTCCTTAGCTCACATCTTTTCTTTCAAAAGACTGCCCACAACAACTTTCATCTCCATCATAGCTGACACTTTGTTGTTCATAAAAATCTTCCTCAAACTGGAACAAAAAATCTGCATTATTGCACTGAAAGGAAGAAAGATCCATAGACTGAATAGAAACCTCATCCATCATGGATTCATCTTCAATGTTTTGACATTCACTGATCTCATCATCAGCACAATAGTTAGTATTATCAACATTACAATCAGGTTAAACACCAGCAAAGTAACTAGATTTAGTATCAGAAAAGTCTAATAGAACTCCCTCATTTGGGGCTTCAAAATCATCACCTGATAAATTAGCTGCCCCTTCTTTGCTTTCCACATTTGACTACAAGCCACTTGTCTCTGGAGCCCCAAATTGGAACAACTAGTTTCCAATTCATTGGGTATGTAACCGATGTAAACATCTATCTCTTCCTTAAGAGAATCACAACATTCTTTACTAACCATACTGACATTAATATGAGGAGCATTTGTTGCTTGCTGAATATATTTTCCACTCAGATTTTGTGTTGAAACACAATTTGAAACATGGTCAGTAAAATCAATAGGCATGAAGACATCTTTGCATTTGTCTTTTCTTCTTGATCCACACCTATCTAGTGCACTTGGCACATCATGACAATAGTTTTTAGTTGATGGAGAACCCCTTGGGATGATTCCATATTTTATATAATTCTCAATATCTACTCCTATCATAAAAGTATGATGCAGGGTCTTAGGATTTTTATCCCTTAGCAAATAGCTCATCTTTTTATCAAATGGCCCTAGATAAACAACCAAACATAGAGCATCATTTGGTCTTAACTCCATTGGGATCTGACCCAATACTTTTGCAAATCTGAAATTGAAAGGAGGAACCAACTCACCATTCTTTATTTTTATTTCCATGAAAATCTTTATGATTAAAAATGGATTAACCTTTTCACCAAACCGCTCCATAAAAGATGATCTTAAATCTTCCCACGAAGATATAAAACATTCCGGCAAGAAAGAGAACCAACACCTTGCACCCTCTGCCAAAGATTGGACAAACAACCTCATATTGTTATCCTCATATTCAATATCAAAATCCTCCATCAAGTCCATGAATTTTCTACAATGCTTTTCATCATTTTCCTCTTTCCCACCACTGAATCTTGGCAAATTTTCTCTAATTTTGGATGGAAAAGAATTTGGGTAAACACAAATGCCTTCAAAATTTAGAGCTGGATACAACTTAATGTTGAAACTCTGTCTATTACACCGCTATAACATCTTACTGGACATGGTTACACTTGAACATACACAAGGCCAGAAATAGTCAAAGTAAATTTCCACATGCCTTCATAATCATTTCAATTTGACCATACAGAGCTTGATCAGACTTCTCAGACAATTTTCATACTACAGTAAAACAATGAAAGCTAAACCTAACATCAACATAGTATGCAAATAATATTCTAGTATTTTCCCTCTTAACTAGTGCTGATATCACTTTATAAGGAAACCATTTGTACATTCTTCTCACAAGAATATGAAGATTACCTGGACTAGAATTGCAGTAGTTGCTCCTTTTTCTTTTGACTAGAAATAAAGCAGATCTAGAGCATCTTTCATAGCTCCATTAGGTTCTTTTCTCGCAGAGTCACCACCTCCGTGCAGAGGAAAATGTTTTATTTATTCTTGTATTTCTTTCCAACCAACACAAAACTTGATCAGGATCTTCAAACACTATTTATCAGAATTGAAAATTCCTCATATTTTCTTTCTAAGCATGCACTAATCATATAAAAAACTCAGAGTCACCACTCACACTGAGTGAGAATGTTATAATAATTTTTTGAATCTGACTCTATACAAACAACCAAACTCTGGGATGATTCAGCAAAGCAAGGAGACAACCATCTTAAAGTTTTTGTCCTTTATTCCATCCCCCAGTAGAGTCACCATTTTGTTAGTGTGACTCAGATGGGAAAACACAATCTGAGGTATTTTGATATTCAACTTTTAAAACCAGAGATATTCTGAAAGTTTCAACAAGATTTTGTAATCTCTATCCCCAGTGGAGTCACCATTTTGTTAGCGCTTTTTTCTTGCGGAATCTATATAAGCATCAATGCTTGACTCTATGACTCCCAACTTCTGATTCCAACAAGTAAAAAAATGAATTAATAAGGATTTAATGCTCCTTCTACTTTGAGCTCCATAGACTCGGGTGGGTGTACCTCTTTAGACTCACTTCTTTGCAATGAAATCCTAAAGCGGATCAGGTGTTCTTGCAATAATATACTAATGTCTTTTGCTGCAACCGATGTAGGGACTAGAATGCCAATCCATGATACTAACATAAGTAAAAAATTATTGCAGAAAAATGGCAAATGTGATAATAAGGATATTCACCTTTCTTCTCTTTGAGTTTGAAACTTGGGCAGGCTAACCTATTAGATTCAATTCTTCAATGAATCACCAACAATGTTTGTACTATTCAATATAGATTCTGGACATTCATGCTCTTAAACAGGAAATGGAAAATGGTTTGATTTTAAATGATTGATGGTAAGGACTACATAACTAGCAAAGACTAGTGCCTTATCTAGTGGGCAACAGAGTCATACAAACGTACATCAACATAAATTACTTAATGGAAACACAAATATAATGCCTTACAATATATATGCAGCTAAGATAGAATGCCTTATATACTATCTTATCATTCCCATACTACGGTATCGAATCCTCATACAAATGCTTATCCCTCTGAAATTACTCATAAGACTGACTCCTTCCTTGAAGGAAACTCACAAGTAATTGCATAGTTACCTTGTAACCAACATATTCAGAATGCCTTACAAACTAAATATACAAGAGAATCAACAAAATAGAAAGTGACAACAATCATATGGAACAAGAACTACACTATGTTTTATTAAGATATTTATGCTTCAATACATCTAGAATGACAAAAAATTAAGAAAATATGACCCTAGAATCAGAAAGCTTCCTTGCAGCATTAATTTCGCCATCCCTATTACAATGGAGAAAAAACCAAATATAGGAGAAAGGAAATACAATCCACTCACTGACACCTGTCTGTCCCCAAAAATATCTGCAACTGCTTCAATCTACAACTGCAAAAATCTGATATGATCTAGACTCAAATGGTCTGCAAAATTAGAATCCTCATTCCGAGACCTTTCTAGTTATATCTGATACATCATATTTTGGATAAAAATTGCTCCCTGAATCACTTAATCAAACTTCCTCTCCCGTGCAAGTTTTCTGAATATTCAAAATATGTTGAAATATTTGAATGTATTTTCAATAGTTGGACTATTGAATTGAAATGATATTTCATTTTAATATTATCCACATATTATCTCTATTTTGCACTGATTTTACCTTTTATTAACTTTATTCTCTAGAATGCACCATATTTTGACACTTGTCACATGCTAATTTGTTGTTGTAAATTGGCCTTGGAACTCCTCCTTTAACCTTGGTTCCTTTTGGAGACTTGGAGACTACTTAGTCACTAAGTCTCTAAGAGATTTCCTTGACCATGGTTAGATCTAGAGGCTTGGAGACAAGCCTTAGTCTCCAAATCTCTAAATAGGCTTAACTCGGCCACCTCTTAACCACACTCTAACCATGGTTATCATTTTCTCAATGTCTCTAAGTCTCTGAAAGAATTTCTTAACCTTGAGTTTGATCTAGAGACTTGGAGACTAATTTAGTCTCTAAGTCTCTGAATGATTTTGTTAACACTGATCCGATCTACAGACTTGGAGACTACTTGATCTGGAGACTTGGAGACTATTTGATCTGGAGGCTTGGAGACTGCTTGATCTGGATACTTGGAGACTACTTTAGTCTCTAAGTCTCTAAATGAATTTTCTAACCATGGGTTTGTTAGGAGACTTGGAGACTACCTTTAGTCTCTAAGTCTCTAAATGAGCTTAACCTGACTGCACCTTGACCATGCCTTGATTACGGTTAACCTAGATAGTGTAGTCTCTAAGTCTCTGGATTAATCCGCCAACTATGGTGAGATTTAGAGACTTGGAGACTAGCCTTTATGCATTTTTACTCCAAAATAATGGGGCCCGCCGTGCACTTAATTATCTAGCCAAGAGGCCCACCAAGTGGCCTCTTGGTTCTTTCTTCAAACCATAAAGTGAGTGCTGTGGTATATAAAAACTAAAACTACCCAAAATCCCATTCATGTGGGATAACTCTCTGTGCATTTTTTAAACTTTTGAAAGCTTCCAGTAGATTCTGCTCATCCATGGCATCATTTTCTTGCCTTTTAAAACCACCAATCCCTTCCATAGAGTTGGGCGCCCCTTCCTGTGGATTCACATTTTGTAATTTTTAACTAAAAACTTTTTAAAAAATCCCTCCTCCATGTGTTGCAGCGGAAGTCTCTCTGCTCATTACATTTTCTTTGTTGCTTTAAATGATGTGGCCTTCTTCAATCTATTATAGCAATGAATCCTCTTCCATATTTTCATTTGCACCCTCAACAAACCTCTCATTATTTAAAGAACTTTAATTAAAACATAAATGACTGTGTAGGCATTTTTGTTGTTGCTGGGTCATTTTTGGCCTGCTACCACTTCAAAAATGGTCCAAACCATGTCAGAAATACTCCCAGCGCATGAGAAATGCATTGGGAAAGAACATAGGTGAAGAAATGACCATTTTCAACCCATAAACCTTCTTAAAATCTGCCTACAGCCTCAAAAACGTGATTGATATTCACTTTAGTTCCAGAATGCACTATTAATTAGAAAATCTTAAAAGCCCTCTTCAATGTTTATTTATTTCATAAACCATACAATGCATTGTCATTAATTTGTTCTCCATTGCGTATTTTGAACTTTGACAATACTCTTGTACTCCAGTCATTAAAATGCATTGATTTCAAAGTGCTTTCAAACTGTTCACCAGCTCTAGAAATGCTTTCACTTTTTCTATATAAACTATCTCACAATCGATCCACAAAGTAACACACTAGCGGGCTTTTAAAAACAACTTTCACTATTCTGCAAATTGGCTTCATTATTGGTAAGTAGCTTCCTGAATGAGCTTTGAAAACTGACTAAATGACTTCATAGGAATGCACCATTAGAAAATCAGGTTCAATCCAAACATGTGAGAACATGTGCTAGAGTAAATTGCACTGGAAGATTTGAACCAAAAAATATCACTGATCAAATATAGCATTCTGAAACATTGATTTTGTCCACACTGTCAATCTGCACAAATCACCTTAGAAACAAGCTTTGAAAACTTACCAACTGAAACAACCAAGATCTGGAATCTTGGATAATGATTAAATCTCACATAATGAAAATGAATCGATCAGTAGCTTTCTCAGAAGATTAAAAGGAAAATTATCAGTAAAGACCAAAGTTGGCTTGCTAAAAACATTCTAGATCTAAAACAGTGAAACAAGTAGAAATTTGATTTAGAAATGGCTTGGGAAAGTGACCAGATGGACTTGCCATGACCTGAAGATGGAGATTCAAGAAGTATTTGACCTCTGTAATAGAGTACAAAAGGAAATTTTCAATTAGGTCACAAGGTCAAAACTTACAATTGGTCAAACAGGGCTACTCAGAATTCTGAGCAGGACAAAGAAACGAGACATTTCTAGAAGACCAACTTTGAGGGATTAGAAAACCTATCAAACAGAATCAAAATAACTTGGGATTTGAAATATAGGATTTTTGATATACATTCTCAACATTCCTAAAATGGTGACCCATGAAACTCAAATTAGACGCAAGTTATTCAAATGCAAACTAGGCCCGTTATAGCAAATTGACACTTAGGTAGTAAACACAAAATGGACAAGTGCTCAAAACAAGACATCACTAAATGACTCAAAACTTGAATCTGATGATCTAGGATGTCTTCTTATGCCTAAATAAGAGTGATGAACACCTGATATGCATGAAGAACTTTAGAATTGCATTTGGGAAAATAGGCTCAAAAAGCACTTATAGGGGGTCAAAATGCAAACCACTAACAAGGTACTCAAAAACCCTTGTATTTTTTGAGTCCCAACAGGTCTAATCAGTGACATGGTAATTAAGGTAAAGGAATGTCAAGTTAAAAAATATCTAACAGTCAATGTGATTCCTTAAAGAAAAGATGATAGACAGATAGTCTTCAAGGCATCATGCCCGTGTGCCACGTGTCCTTCTAGTTAAGTGAGACCTGCAATTTGGTGACCAGGAGTAAAGTTAATATGCAGTCAAGGTTTAAAAGATCTGACAGTTGGTGTGAAGCCTTAATATGGAGATGTAGTGAGATTAGTCATTGAGGCATTTTACTTGATGAACATGTGTCCCAGTAGGTCCAACTAGAGTAAAAAAGAGTAAGATAAAGAATAGTTAAGTTAAATAAGATCGTGTGGTGGGTGCAAAGCCTTAATGGTAAAGTGAACAAGATCTAATGTTTGAGGTATTATGCCTAGCTAACATCTATCTAGCCTAGTTAGTGGAGCGTATAGTTTCAAAACCAAGGGTGAGATTAATGTGCAGTATAGTTAGTGTTGATCTAATAGTTGGTGTAAAGCTTTAAAGATGAGATGATCGTCAGTTAGTGATTGAGGCCTTGCACCTTTGTGACATGTGGACATGTGATGGGACCTAGCAAGATGGAAAGAAAGAATAAAAGGAATTCATTTTTAAATAGGTCTAACGAATGGCGTGAAGCCTCAAAAGAAAGATGACCGGGATCCAACCATAAAGGCATTGTGCGTGCCACCTATCTGATTATATTTTTGAAGCATGGGTGACTTAAATAAGATCAATGACTATGTTTTAAAGTCTGATAAAGTTTAAATATGGATCATCAATGGATAATTTCATGCCAGGTATAGCTGTTGGAGTGGATTATCAAAATTTCAAACATGTTTCTCAGGATTTTCAAAGCGGTGGATTATATCTTATGCTACAAAGTGATAAATGAAGGAATTTGATCTTTTGTGCAGTATATGAACAGCTGTTGGATGCTATATGAAGGAAGGTTTGGCAATTATGAAGACATTTACTACAGAGTTATCTCTTTAGGGTTTCTGGTTAATTTTTTAATCAGTATTGAATCCATTGGTTTATCTTGTTTTGTTCTTCACCATCAATGAGGAGTTGTTTCAGAGTTTTATAATACCGATCAGATTATATTATCAAGGTCCTTAGCTTTTCAAAGAAGGATAGTTGGTTTTCTGCAATTCTTGGGAGTTAAGACTCTTGGGGTAATTAATGCATGTCATACTTTTCATTCTTTATTCTTGTTGCACGGCATTTTGCTTTCAGCTTCCCAAGATAGATGGTGACCAAATTGGATTCTTCCTAACATAATGTTTCAAAGGAATGCTTTATTAAGTATGATAGAGATGCTTGGTTTTTGTAATGAATTTAGTGTTCTCTGTCATGATATATTTTAATAATTTTGAGCCTTAACCCTAAATGATCTAAAGCTTGTTAGAGTCCTTGGCCTATAAAATGACTTCCAAGATCATTTAGTAAAGGCTGGAAAATTTGGGAAGTAACACAGGCATTAAGCTATTTATTGTTTTGAGTGAGTATAGCAGATGTATATCTAGAAATTATTATTATAGAACATAAATTTGTAGATTTTTTTCATTTGTTGAAGTGGCATGTGTTTTGAAACATTTTGGAATTGAAGCTGGATTTTTTTTACTTAATACAATATTTTAGATTTAAGTATCTCCTTAGTGCTTACCTTTTTAGTTGTGAATCTTTTGATTCATTACATGGAATTTATCTATGTATATGTCTTTGGTCCTTATGATCTAGGATCAGATAAAATAATTCTTTGGATATGACATAAGTTTTTTGGGTTTGTCTATAGAAGAATCTTCTAAGTAGTATTTGATCTGAATTATTTGTATTTATGATTTTGAGTCCTTGACAATAGTTAGTTTCTTTGTCTTGTATTTGGACTAAAAACATTTCCCAATGGATAAAGCACTGATCAGTAATGAGTATTTTCTACATTGATACATATATGAATACACTTGGTTATATTTTTCCCTATCAAAAACATCAAAACCATTTCAGTTCCTTTTGATTTCTATGGTTTTTGATTGTGTATCCTACATGGTAATGAAGAGTCACTGAATGAGTGGTTATCATTTCATACTTTCTTACCATTTATCTGTTGTTAAAATCCAAAGTATAAGGATTTGTGAATGTTGGAATTAATGGGAAGTGTGTACTGAGAGGGGAGGGTTGAATCAGTACCTCTAAGACTTTTGTATCTTTTAACCTTTATCCTTTAATTTATCAAATGTTTATCCAACCATCTGTTCTATACTATCTTGATGTAAGATATATCAATTTATAAAATTAACCATACATGTGAACATTCATAGAAACATTCATGAAAGTAATTGACACATAACACAAGATATGACATCATAGAAAACTCCTGTTAGGAAGTAAAAACTATAGTGGGGATGACACCCACAAATTCTTTACCATTTGCAGATTGGAAGGGGCCGGTTAAGACTTATATTTGATCACTTTTGATGATCTACCAGGTTAAGATTATATGTGGAGACCTATTAAAGTCTACTCGGTTAAGAGATTTAGCAACACTATTGAGTGTGCACTCAGTTAAGAGATTTATAGTTTTACTGTTAAATCCACCTTCCTTGAAAGGATTTTTATAGTTTGCTTCACTTGTTAGAATGAGAGAAAATTATAATTTGACTTGGTGTATGCAATATCCTATTTCTAATTATAGATCCATTTAATATTACACGAATAAGTATATCACCTAATGTGATTTATTAATACCTCTGATTCTCAATAGTCTCTATTCTTGGTTCTTGATAACCAAATTCACCTTTTCTTGTTCAAGTTCATGAAACTTTCAATCTGATCCATAGATGTGCTCATATGGTTCATTCATCCTCTCATCCATTCTCACATCCCTCTCTCATCACATATAATGAATGATTACATAGTCTATTTATAAGACAAATTGACCTAGTCAAGTTTCATATAAAACAATATTAACTCTAAGATCATAGGTTTACAACTTTACCTTGATCTCCTAGTCTATGTGTTTTAAATAAGTTACAATGATTAAAGTACTTACATTCATGTTTATTGTCCCTAAAGAAATGGTTTTAAAAAAAAATCAAGATTCTATAAATAGAATAAGACTATTTAATCTAATGTGGAAGTCAGATCCACTTTTTGCAGGCTGTAACTGACTTTTGGTTTCTGTCGGTCGGTTATACTCTGAAGTCAATTAGACTGATTCTTGGTGTTTCGACTTTAACTGTCTCTTGGGTTCCTCTATGTCTATTCTCTCAGTTTGCACTATGACCTGCTTCTCAGATTCCACTTTCAAGTTCCTCTTTATCCTTTCCACTTTGTAATTTCAGTTTACACAAAATTGTGTCATTGGTTTTCTTTGTACTTAGCAGTTTTCAGTGATCTCTTAAATCTGCATTTTCGGTTTTCTCTTTGTCTTATCTTTTGGTGTATGCTTACTAAAAGTGTTCTTTGCATACTAATGGAAAAATAATATCATCAATCTCCCCCTTTGACATTAGTATCAAAAACTGATATGTGCAAAATACTAAGAAAATGTTAAGTATGTACAACATATATAATCCTTAGTCATTTCATGAACCCCCCTATGTATATGCCGGTATATCATTATTTTCCCCTTTTTCTGTAGTATTGTATAGTTTCCTATCTGTACATATCATATAAATTCCCCCTCTTTTGATATTAAGGGAAAAGGTGTATACCTTATAGCTTATAAAAAATGTGAGAGTGTGAAGACTTCATGTCTTCTATCATCTTCTCCCATTGCTCCTTTAGGTTATCTAGATCCATGTGCTCGAGTGTAATCCTTGAGTGCATATCATAGATCGTGTATGCTACACACATCTCAAGGGTTTCTATTAGTTTTATTTCTCAACTATTATGTTGTTGAAGCAGTGTCAGATTTGGTAGAAGTTGAGCCTAGAGCTCGGTGACCTCTTCCCTAAATTGTGTTTCTGCTTCCCATAGTTCTTAAATTAACCTTTTTATTTCAATAATAATTTAATATTGCAACTCAATTGCATTGTCTCTAGTGGTTAAGATTTTAGCACTATTAGCTAGATCAGAATCTAACTTTGCTATGTTTTCACTATGCTCTTTAGTGAATTTTTCTAGTGTGCTTAGTTTTTGAATCAAGGAAATAGCTTCAACAATAATAGGATCTAATTCACTTATGAATTTTGAAATCATTACCTTGTTTACTACCACTTCTTGGCTGATTTTATCAACAAGTTTTTGCTAGTACTTCTGCTCTGTTCTCTCTTCAATTTTCTTCTATGCATCAATGTTTTGTGTTCTAATTGTTAGAAACATTGACAGGGGGGGGGGGTGAATCAATGTTTATCTATTAATTATATTTCAGCCAATTAAACATATA
>MU224173.1:994504-1034876 GCA_018584345.1 Thuja plicata
TCTTGTTGTGCGGCGGTATCATCAGTGTACATTTCTTCAGTGCTTACAAATGCCTTATCAACTTTGTCCATATCTTTTTCAGATGCAGTCATGGATATCTTGACATTGTCAACTACTATAGTGTCTTCTGAATCTTTATATGTATCAGAAGCTATTGTTACTATGGGCGCTGAGGCCTGTGGACCTATCATGGGCACAATCTGAATTACTGGAGTTGTAGCCTATTTGGGAGGAGCTGGAGTAACTTTTTCTATAGGCGTCGTTGGTGGATACATGTGTCTATCCATAAATACTTGTGCAAATTCTTTTTTAGTCTCCTTTCCAACCTTCTCATACTCTTTGTTTATAATCTGAAGAGTTCTTTTCTTACTATGGAGATGAGGCTTTACTAGATCTAACAGAATAGCCTTCTCATCATGTGAACATACAGGGAGAAGAGTGTCCAAAGTTTCTTCTCTAATATTCATGTCCTCTTCTATAGCATGTATTTTCATTATCTCCAACAAGTGCCATAATTGATCCAGTATCACTGTCTTAAGTTCAAGAACTGATTTCTTAAACTTGATCATATGAGATATGACCATAGAATGTATCTCAGTCTTATCAATTTCTTGATACTTGTCATAAACTTTTGATAATATATCCAATATTCCTTCATTTACAATCCTATTCTTCAAGTTATTTAGACTGGGTCTAAATCCTACCTCAGGAGGAGCTTGAATATTCTTAGCTTTGCTTCGAGTAGCTCTTGAGGATGGATGACTTGTAGCCACTTTCTTCCTTCCTCTAGTTTTCTTGCTAGGTACAGAAGGTGGAGATGTGTCTAGATCAATTGTGGTAGTAGGCACAGTGGTACTCTCCTCATTTTTCTTTTTCTTTTTCTTCTTCTTCTGAGTTTCAACAGTTTTCTCAATTTTAACTTGTGCAATTTTGGCTTCTTTTTCCTTATCCAAATCTTCTTGTGTGACTCCATGCTTTTTCAGAATGTTGGATGTTATTCTGGATTCTTTCCTTTTTTTAACAACAAGTTGTAGTTCAATATCCACTTCGTCAGTCTTTTCTCTGTAAGTGACTCATCTAGTTTCATTAGGGTCTTTGGGTGCTGACAACAAGACTTGCGCATATCCTTCTAACACATGGTCTTCTACTTCATACCCTAGTGGATGAATCCACTTAGTTGTAGGCTCAAAAGCCTCCATGCATGTACAATCTATTTCTACCATAAAGCATATTGTATCCTTGTATTTGTCAACTATCTTCTCAGATAGTTTGAACCTCTTCTGCATTTTGACCCTGAATATTTTTATATCCATATTCATTGCATCCCTTGCACTGCTGTCTACTGTGGCCTTAAGAGATATCTGAGTCATTGTATGTTTTCCTTTGTCTAGATAAAGGTCTGTGACCTTTCCAACTATATGGTAATACAAATAGATGAACAGATATCCAAACCTGAATGTTTTGCTCCTGTCATGCTTGATGATTCTGATATTGTCAATTAATTAACTGTGCAAGATCTCACATAGGTTGTATTGGGTGTTGTCCTTCACTATTCTGATAGCTACAAGGACTATTGCTACAGAGAGACTATTCAACCTGCTTGCATGCTAAAACTTATATCCAAGTATCATTTTCATGAGTTTAATGTCATCTTCCTTTATAGGGTCAACTGTCATTCCGCGCCTATCACTCCTAGACAAACAAACTTGCTCAATTTGTTTCTTGACATCCTTTCCAGTGGGAAGCATAAGTCTAGTCATTGGAAGTCTAGTTAACTCATGGATTAGTTCTGTAGTGATGTGAACTAGAACATCTCCAATCCAGAAAAGATCATCATGAATTCTGCTTAATAGAATATTTACCCATTCTGGTTCTTCAAACTTATGCGCATTCGAATACTCAACAATAGGGTTATCTTGTAAGTGCGCAAACTCATCTTTGAATGTTAAATCCTTATTTAACATTGATGCCATATGAGAGGCTACATTATCATCTCCTAATGATTCTTTCTTACAATAAATGTATGCGCAAATATCTTCCACGTGAACAACGCCAAGTGGGGTTTTGGAAAAAGCCCCTTCCACATCATCCAGTATGGATTTGAATGGATGCTTCTTAAATATGAAACTCTTCCTCTCTACTACATCAAACACAACTGGGGTTGCCATACTTACTTGATGTTTTCTTATGTAGGGTTTCCATAAAATTTTGAAAGGGTGCGATGGCTAGGGCTCCGTTTCAAACTGATTATCCGTTCGCTCCAACTACCAAAATGTTATGCCTTCATGCTTTGATGTCTTAATGCTTCAATTCTCTTCAATTTTTGTGCTCTCAAATGAAAATGTGAAAATGATCGACCACAAATTTCTTTTTATATAATCTGTTGCATTTAATGCTTGCAACCATACATAGAGATTTTGAAACTTTGATCCTGATGCAATTTAGTCAATGTGTGAATGCATATAGCTATAATCTGTGCTTTTAACCATGAATCCAAAGGTGCATACTCGAAAGTGAGTACACCAACCATGCAGGGGTCCTAAGCTAGAATAGCTCCCCCTTAGACCAAGAAGGTCTATTCAAGCAGAAGTAGAGGGTGCGTCCATTATGGATGCATCAACTACTTTGTCAACATTATTGTCCTTCTTAACTTCAACCCATATTTTGCTTGAATCTTTATTTCCTTTGACAAAATTTACTTCTCCTTTCTCTTCAAATAGTGAATTTTAGGATCCTCTTATTTCTGACTTTTGGATCTACAAAACCTTTATGATATGTCCACCCTTTCCACATGTGTGAAAAATGATAGGAGGTCTGATGTTCTTTCTCATCATGCTGCATTGCTTTGTTGTGTGTCCATTGTAGTTGCATATTTGACATGTAATGTTCTGCAAATTTCTTGAGAGTTGATTTCTTTGATTGCTTTCATTTATATTCCTGTGATTTTGCTGAGGTTGATTTCTTTGACTTGTTCTGCAATGAATAGCCCTGTGAACAAACTTGTTACAGGATTAACAATAACCATTGAAAGGTCTTACCTCTTTGTAATCTCTTGCCAAATGCCCATGTTTATTGCATGCATAACAAGCTCTTTTAACTTGCTTGATTTCTCTTTTAGGTGGTTCAGATATAACCTCTATAGTATCTTAATATTTCTTAGCTTCTAAAGATGCTTCAAGTGTTTTTTCTCTCTTTTGTGATGATTTGGTTTCATCTTGTGCTGTACTGAATCCAAGACCAGTAGTGTTCCCTTTTTGCCTTTGCGCATTGAGATGGGATTGAATCAAATCAAAACTTGTGTGAAGTTTTTCAATCTTGTCTTTTGCTTCTGTTAATTCAGATTCCAACTTCTTCTTCATGTTTTCCAATTCCAAGACTTTCATGTTTGCCTGCAGAAGTTCATCTTCCAATTGATTGCTTTCTTTGATCGTGTCTTCAATGGTGTTCTAGCTATCTGTAAGTTGTTCCTCCAGATCTTCAATTTTATCCTTTAGAGATTTATTCTCTTCATTAATCTTTTTGACCATTTTTCCTAGATCACTTGTAGAACAATCTTTCAGATCTTTTCTTAGCCTTTTAATAAGTATTTGAGAGCCATCATTTTTCAATCTCAGGTCTTCATTTTCCTTCTCAGATCTGTCAAGATCTTCAAGAGCTGCTTCAAGATTATTTTTCAAATGTTTTGCTTCAACTAAGTCCATGATCTCCTCAAGTGGTTAAACTTTCATTCAGAGGACCAGAGCTCTGATACCAATTGTTAGAAACATTGAGAGGGGGAGGTGAATAAGTGTTTATCTATTAATTATATTTCAGCCAATTAAACATATATCAAATGTGCATCCAAAGAAACATAACACAAGAACACATAACACATGATATGATTACGGAGAACCTTGATCAAAGGAAAACTCAAGTGGGGATTAGTACCCACAAATATTGTACTAGGTATAATGAACCTATTAAAGTTCCTTTGCCCTGTTAGAAGCAGTCTTTACAAATTAAGTACAATGAACTGGTTAAAGGTCTGACCCTGTTAGGAGTCTTTTAAAAAACCCTATTAAAGGTATATGGCTCACTTCCTAGGCTCACTCCAATAAGATGAAGGCTACAACCCTCTGAATGTTGATATGCACTATATCAAAATGAACTGCTATAATGACATTATTGTCTGATCAGTTCCGTGTATGTGTGGATGCTCTTACTCCTTTAAAGAGCTATATCATCTTTTGACTTCATTATACTACTCATCTGTATCTTCCTCATACATAATAATTGACACTTGTAACATATCTTTACATTACATACTTATATCTTCAAATCCAAATAGGCGCGACCCAAAACAAATCACTAGTCGGCCCTAAAAAAAAATATACAATGCTTTCAAACAAGTCGGCCTAAGCGTGTTTACTACAACATTAATTAAATTAATACAAACTTATAACTAAAGACACTTAGCCATTACATTACAAAATCATTCACATTGATCAAAACTGTAGTTGGCTTCCATGCTCTATTTCCTGGACTACAGGTCTACTAATATGCCTGTAACTTTTCTGTACTGATGTTCCATACTCTGCACATCTGGATCTAGCATGTATATACACCATAGAGTATATACCTAAGAATGCATGCTATGGTGTGATCTCTAACACATGCGCTGACATACTGATCTCTGTATATGTCTGTCTTCCCTATTTTCACACTTAGTCATTTTCCTTTCATGACAGAACTTAAGTATGACTTTGTTTCCATGATTGACAACACAAAATAAGTCATGATTCCTCAGGAAGTCAACTTGCCAATAGTAATGGCTTCGGTGAGAGTGGCTAGTTGATCAAGTATTAGTTTATTCTAATCAACATCAACCTCAGGTACAATTAGGTACAATATTTCCCTAGTTTTTCCTAGTACCATGGAGTCTCAGTGCTGCTTCCTTAGCTTCTCCTGTAATGCCTTCCTCTGGCATATTTCACCATATTCCTTCAGTGCTTCATAGTCTAGTGTAGTTGGGTCACATTTGGGTATCTCTATGATTTCATGTAGAGTGACTTCCAACTTACTCTTTTTGGATTTCTTCTTCTTCTGAGTTTCACTTGATTGCAGAACCATAGCCATCTTCTCGGCTTTGTCTGTGGTGCTATATAAAGTTACTTGTGGTGTTGCTTCTTTTTGATGTTGTGCATCAGTGTCAGCTTGTTGGTTTTTAGTAAACGTCTCCACATCAAACTTTACATTATCTATAGCAACTATTTTAGTTTCCTCAGGAGTGTCATCTTTAGGTTTTCCTCCTTCATCAGTGTCCTTATGCACTTCATATGTTTTTGTATCTGTATCCTTCTTGGTTGTGTCTCCATCTTTTTGCTTTGATTCTCCTTTTGTAACCTTGTCAGTTTCAGTTACAGTATGAGTGTCTCTGATATCCTTCTAATCATTGGTCTTGTCTTTCTTTCCTTCATCCCCTACATCCTCAGGAATGCTTGAATCTTTATCAGGTGACTTGTTTGTTTCTTGAAGTATGTTGATGGCTTGCATCAATATTGGCATGTTGCCTGGTATGTTCACCTATGAAGTATCAAATGTTGTGTCCTTCTCATCGGTCTTGTCCTTTGTAATAGTGACATCTTCATCCTTTTGTATTTCTTATGCTGGGTCATCAATTATGTCAACGAATGGGTTATCCACAATGTTGTCCTTAGTGGTGTCTGACCATATTTCATCTGCAACTTCCACATTCTTGTTTTCGGTTGTGTTTATTTCTTCTTTATCTAACTCAATTGATGTGTCATATTCTGCATCTTTTATTATTATGTGTTCTTGAGCTACCTAATTGTCATCTTGCAGTTGATGTTATTATTCAGTTCTTTCTTTCTCAATAGGTCTATTGAGTATTTTATTCTAAGTTTTGTGACTTTCTTTTTCAAGCTCTATAAGCCTCCAAGAAATTGTAGGCTCTCAACTAGGGTGATAACTCCATTTTATGGTTCTCCATCATCTCATCAATTTCTTCCCTCTTGGATTAAGGAGGCATAAGAGAAATAAGTACCCTTTCCCTTATCTCCTTTTCATTCTTTAATGCAAATTTCCATCTGGCATATAATCTATCCATGAGTTCCTTCAGTACCATTGACCCTTCAAATTGTAGTGGTACGTACTTGAATTTGTACATATTTTCAATGATGGCATCTTCAACATTTTTTTGATCTTCAGGATCAAGTTTTAACCATTTTCTTATCTTAGAATCTATAATAGATCCTAAATTGTGATATATTTGCATACCTCATCAATACTTCCTAGAACCTTAATCCTTTTTTCTTGAACACCTTCATCTTGTGCTATGTCCTCAATGTCTTCCCTTGTTTGAGAGAACCCTTTTCTCTTTGATGACCCTCTTTTCTATGTGGTCAGATTCCTCTTGTAGGTTCTAAATTTTCCTTTCTTAAAGGGTGATGGACTTGAGTCCTTTATTGTTTGTCTTCTTGTCCTAGAAGCAGCTATGGTTTTTGGCTTCTTTGTTAGTGGAGGAGTTTGTGAATTTGACTCTATGGCCTTGGAGTCATTCTTTTCTGTAGCTTCACCGATGGGTGACTGGCCTTTGGTCTCTTCCTCCTTGTCAACTTGTTCTTCCTATTCAATTTCTTCTTCTGTTATCTACAATATTTTGTTTAGATTCTTGACCATTTTATCCTTTTTCCTGTCAATTTTATTTACAACCAGACCAGATTTGATTCTTGATTTGGCCTCCTCATAAGTTCCAAACTTTGGTTTTTTCTTGTCTAATGGTTCATTTATCAATGCATCAATTACATTGGATGCTTGATCAATATTGACCTCATATTCTAAACATTATAACCATGTTGTCCTTGGTACAATAGGTTTTATGTATGTGTGGTTGGTATCAACCAGAAAACATATATCATCCTTGAATTTCTCTATAAATTGTCCAGGGATCCTTACCCTTTTCTGAATTCGGTCCTTGAATCCTGTAAAGTATTCATCCATGAATATTTCAAATTTGTCCCCCAGTGATTTTATGTATTCACTGATCTGCATGGTGACCATTTTTTTGGTGTCCCATTTTATGTCTCCTATTGATGGAAATATTTCTTGAAAGTAAAAGAAAATGCACATGATAAGTGATCCAAATGTACTTGTATTTTTCTTATCATTTCTTATAGTCCTCAAGTTTTCTTCTAGCTGGCTCAGTAGAAGTGCTAATAGATCCAAGTGAGTACCTTTCTTTACAATCTTGTATGATGTATCTACTACACCAGATGCTATGTTGTTCATCCTTCTTTCTTGGAAGAATTTGTAACTTAGAACACATGCTTTGAATTTATGTTCATCATTGGTTATAGTAGATACCTTCAATTCTCTGTCATCACACCTTTCTCATGTGTTCTTCTCAATCTTAGCCTTGGGTGGGTGTTTCAATGCTTTTACCTTCTTTGTTACAGGGTAACTGGGTAACATCTTTGGTTATCATCTTAGGCTCATCCAACTATAGTTTTTGATTGTGCATTTGGCTCAGTACTATTTGAATCCACTCGATTTTGAATTCCTTTAGGAACAATGGGGAATTGGTGAGCCCTTTCAACTGTATATGTTTTTTTTCATCTTTTATGGATCCATCTTCATTACACATCTTCTTGTAAGCTTGTTCCACCTCTCAATCACCAATTTCTGCAATCTTGTAGTGGATGTATGCTTGCACATCTTCGATGAGAAAAACCCTAGCTAGTATTTGCGAGAATGCTTCAGCATTGTCAGGTTGTGATGCAACCTCAAGGAAAATCTTGTAGTGAGGTTCCTCATAGGTAGAGTTCTTGATGAGTATGACCTCATCCTTCTTGATGTTCTTCTATTTGGTGGTTCTTGAAGTCATAGCCATTGTTTCAGAGAATTTTAGGACTTTCTGAAAAATGTGAATAGATTTCTCGGTTGTCCTAGAAACTTACTATTTGCACCTGTAGTGGTCACTGATGTGTTGGAGTTCCTAGGGTCAAATTGAATTCACTCTATAATGTTGTTTGTTGTTTGATCAATTTTTGCTGTCGTCACTCTGCTCTAGTCATGGTGAAGAATGAAACCCTTTCGTCACCCTTTTATAGGCATTTTCCCTAAAAAGTGAGTCATTAATGCTCAACCACTCCTCGGTGTTTGAAGATGAAGTTCATCAGTTTGAACATTAACTTCTCTTTGGTGACAACATGATGTTTTGGGGTGGTCATCTAACTCTTTTCTTTTACCGACAGGTTTCAGTGTTGTGCACAAACAACTCATTCACTTTGCTTGATTACCAACGAGTCTCAGTTTATACTAGCAACTTTGCTTTCTCATATTAACCAACACTTCTCGATAAGTGTTGGCAATTTTAGCTTTGAGCATATAATATTGGATTTCAGTATGTATCACCTGATAGAATAGTTATCACAGATTTTAACAAGTAATACCATGATGCATCTTTACTTATGCTAATTTTGTATTTTATCAACATATTATGGAACTGATGTAAAATAATACATAGTGTAATGTCATTCCATACTTACTTGTTCTTCTTAGGTTGGGTTGGTGATGTAACTAGATCCATTAGATCCATTAGATGGGGTGTCACCATTTGCATTGCTTGGTCCAGCTTCATCATTTTTTGAAGATTCCCTCCACATTTTGTCTCTCATTCTTTGGATGTCTTCAATGGTGTTTTCATTGGGATATGTGTTGGTCTCTATCATTCAGTCTCTACAATTTTTCTTGAGATGACCAACTTTATGACAGTGTAAGCATGTCATTCTGGGGTTAGCCCAGCCTCTAGAGTTTCTTGTCCATTATGTCATATAGTTTGCAGCAATGTGACCAAATCTTCCACATGTTGTACAATTTTTCCATGTGTTGTAATCCCATATATATTGGTTACCGACTCTTTTTCAGTTAATAGGGAGTTTCTTGACCTTTAGGCTTCCATGCTTGCCTTTACTTTTTCCAGCATTCAAGAGTTGTGTGCCCATTCATTTTGCAAGTAGGACAATATTTTTCCATGTAGGTTTCTTTCTCTGGTTGTTTCATCTCAGACTTACATTCATATGCTTTATGTCCTTTCTTGTTACCTTTATAACAAAATCCTATGAATGAATATGTGGATTTAGGAATACCTTTCATATTTCCTCTGCATTCATTTGATGTGTGGCATTTCTTTCCATAGTGATTACATGTCAGCTTTCTTGGTCTTGGGATTGCATAGATATTCTTTGGATCAACTTGATTGGGTGATTCTCCATTCTCCATAAAGCCTAGACCGGTGTTGTTATTGACTCTTCAGTGTCCTTCAAGAAAATAATCCATTCTTTTATTTCTTTCTTCATATTTCTTGATAATTGCATTATGCTGCTGCTAAATTCTTATTTCATGTTTCAAGTTTTCAATCTCTTCCCTTAGCTCACTGATAGCTTCTATTCTTTCAATGAGTTAAACATTCATTTTGTTTGCCTCTTGACTCATAATAATAATCTGATTTGTAATCTCATGGTGATGATCTGTAAGTCTTTATATTTCAGACTCTTTCTCTTGTAGCTTTTCTATAATGTTTCTTCTATCATCAATAGCTAGTGTTCTTTCTTTCTCATCTTGTCTAGCATTGTTCATGAAATCAATCATTCTTACCATCTGTGTCTCTTGACCGATTTGTAGGGATTTCACTTGTCCAGCTAGATGTTGATTGATTTCATTTAGGCCTGTGATGCTTTCTTCTGATGTATATAATGCTTTTCTTGTAGTTGATCCTGAAGACTCAATGAAATCTGTTATTTCTTCCTCATGATAATCTATTTCATTACAATGAGTTGTCATAATATTTCTTTCATCTAACAGCTGTCTCATATTTATTCTAGCTTCTTTATACTGCTCATAGAAGATTTGAATTTCTAGCTTCTTATTCTCAATACTTTTGTCAAGTTTGTACTTCTCCATTGTATGATCTTTTATCTTAAGCCTTTAAGCTTTTCCAAAGAAGAGACTTAGCTCTAATATGAATTTTTGGAATTAATGGGAAGTGTGTACTGAGAGGGGAGGGGTGAATCAGTACCTTTAAAACTTTTGTATCTTTTAACCTTTATCCTTTAAGATATCAATTTTTTATCCAATCATCTATTCTATACTATCTTGATGTAAGATATATCAATTTATAAACTTAACCATACATGTGAACATTCATAAAATCATTCATTAAATTTATTGACAAATAACACAAGATATGATATCGTAGAAAACTCCTGTTAGGAAGTAAAATCTGTGGTGGGGATGGCACCCACAAATTCTTCACTATCTGCAGATTGGAAGGGGACAATTAAGTATTACAATTTGATCACTTTTGATGATCTACCCAGTTAAGAGTATCTATGGAGACATGTTAATGTCTACTCGGTTAAGAGCTTTAGCAACACTATTGAGTGTGCACTCGGTTAAGAGATTTATAGTTGGAATGTTAAATCCACCTTCCTTGAAAGGATTTTTACACTTTTCTTCACTTGTTAGAATGATAGAAAATTATAATTTGACTTGGTGTATGCAATCTCCTATTTTTTATTATAGATCCATTTAAGATTACATGAATAAGTATATCACCTAATGTGATTGAATAATACCTCTGATGCTCGGTAGTCTCTGTTCTTGGTTCTTGATAACCAAATTCACCTTTTGTTGTTCAAGTTCATTAAACTTTCAATTTGATCCATAGATGTGCTTGTATGTTGCATTCATCCTCTCATCCATTCTCACATCCCTCTCTCATCACATATAATGAATTATTACATAGTCTATTTATAAGGTAGATTGACCTAATCAAGTTTCACATAAAAAAATGTTAACTCTAAGATCATAGGTTTACAAATTTACCTTGATCTCCTAGTCTATGTGTTTTAAATCAGTTAGACTGATTATAGTACTTACATTCATATTTCTTGTCCCTAAAGAAATGGTTTTAAAATAAAAATCAAGATTCTATAAATAGAATAAGACTATTTTATCTTACGTAGAAGTCAGATACACTTTTTGTGGGCTGTAATTGACTTTCAGTTTCTATCGGTCGGTTATGCTCTGAAGTCAGTTAGACTAATTCTTGATGTTCCTACTTGAACTATCTCTCGGGTTCCTCTATGTTTTTTCTCTTGGTTTGTACTATGACATTATTTTTGGGTTCCACTTTTGGGTTCCTCTTTATCCTTTCCACTTTGCAATTTTGGTTTACACACAAAATTGTGTCATCGGTTTTATTTGTATTTAGCAGTTTTTGGTGATCTCTTATATCTAAATTTTTGGTTTTCTCTTTGTCCTGTCTTTTGGTGTATGCTTACCAAAAATTTTCTTTGCATACTAATGGGAAAATAATGTCATAATTGAAAGTTAAATATTTATCTAGATTGGGTGCATTGGCCTTGGTTTGCAGAGCTAGAAGTGAAGAGGGAAGTATTTTCCCTATAGTTGGTCCACTTACCTTGTAGAGATTTCATACTTGGAGATAACCACTCCTAATATCAGTCTAAAGGTATATTGGTAGATTTTCATAGAATAAAAGTTTTCAAACACCAACAACCTACATCTAAAAGACAAGCAGGTTCCGACTATGATATTCTGCCAAGTAATGAAAAAATCAAGGAAAATAAAGCATAAGATAAAAAGAGCACACAAGGGATCTACTAAATCTAGGGTCAATATGTGCATATGATAAATCATGTGTATCAATAATAATTTCATTGAATTTACCTCATCCCCCAAAGGTAGTAGAAATACAAGAACAATAGAAGAGGAGTACATAAGATGAAAAAGTCTATTTGGGTCACATTGTGGAGACCAAAAAGAAAGATAAATCTCACTAGTTTGTATTGTCCCCAAGTAGATAACACAAAGGAACATCTACAAAAATAACATGTGTATGAAATAACATGTATATGACACATAGAATATTTGAGATACAAATAGAAGAATTTCACGACGGGTTCACTCTGTTTATCACCTTGTGCTAATGGAGCAACACAGGTCATCTAAATAGAGCTATAACACAATAAAAAATATCAAGAAACACATCATGGGAGAAGCACATTATGAACAAGAAAACACAAAAGATAATCCACCACACAAGAGGATATATTCAAGTGTACCATCTACCTCCCTATCTTGTTGAACATTACTTAGGAAAGATGGACAACTTGCAAGAGGAGAAACATCAAGTGTGATAGATGATAGATGGAGCTACTACAGGTTCTAAAAGATGACCATGCTCTAATGATGAGGCACTTTTCTTGTCACAAGGAGAAAGTGTTAATTATTTGGAAAATATTAAAATTAAATCATGATTGATTTTAATAACCTCATACATACCATCATAATTATTAGGATAAAAATTATTTGAATCATTAACATTGTTAACATCATCATGATTATCATCATCGTCTAAATTAATCACAAGAGGATCTTTAATATGAAAAGAAAAATTATCATCTTTAGGAATTTTAATTTTTTTAATATTGTAGTATGAGGAAATCTTCAACCTGTTGGGAGCAACCTCAAACATAAAATGTTAGCGGGTTAGCACATATAAATCATGAAATAAGAAAGAGCCAACAAGAAATCTTCATAACATCAGATTGAGCTAAAAAAAGTTAGTGCACCCTATATTAATCGTTTGATTTGATCATTTGGATTGGATGTGAGTGTGCTCTCTCAAACACAAATGTATTGGATCCCCAATGAAATGCAAATGTGGATGCAAGATTGGAAGCAAAGAAGAGATTCAAGAACTAGTATGAAAAACTAGTCTCAAATTCTTCTCAAAGATGATATTCTAAATTATGAAATTGATATGCAAGACAATGAAAGAAACTATGATTCATTAAACATTATCCTAAAATGTAACTTCTAAGTGATTTAAGCATGAAGAGCATGAAAACTAGAAATGGACTTCTAAAACTAAAATAGCATAATAACAATACAAAATGAGAGATGCAAATACAAGAGGAGAAGGCCTCTATTTATAGATTTTTGGGAGAGAAGAGAAGGGCTGGAATGAGGTGGCACCTATGTGGCATCCACATAAGAGCCACATAAGGTACACATGGGCTTGGAAGGGATGGCCATTTTGGAGTCAAACATAGAATTAAGTGTTTGAGTGGCTCAATATTTTCAAGTGGGGGACAAATATGTAAGAGTATTTAAGAGGAATGGGTGACCATTTTGGAGAGAATTTTCACACATGTGTGAGCATTCTATTAGCATTGAAAGGGTTAGAAATCACCTTTTTAAGTAGGATAAAAGGATTATTAGTTGGGGAAGTGTGTGTGAGTTAGTACACCTTCATGAAATTAGGACAATTAACTACAATTCTATGGAAATAAATAAGCAAATTAATCTAAAGAATTGCATTTAACATCCATAACATCCCATGGTTCTCTAAATAGGCTTTGCAAGTAGAGCTCTAAGCCTTAAAATCCACTAGTGACCATCCTAGAATGACAAAAATATGATAAAATGCCTAATGTAGTTCTCAATTCTCTCAATTTGATACAAAGATGAACTCAAATGCTCTAATAAAATGATATGATATCTCAATTTTCTATAAAAATGCTCTCACTATTTCTCAAGATGCTATGAAATTGCCTATAATGAGGATGTTTTGCATTTGAATTTTCTAGGATCCTTTATGCTTGAAAAATGTTTGTATTTATAGTAAAATCCCAAGGGTAGGGGGTAGAGTGAATTGGACATAGGTTAACCCTTGGTTGAGTTTTATCTCTCAAATGGTTTCAAAAAAGGGAACCATTTAAATGTTTTCCTCAAAGGGTGGGAGAAGATGAGTGGATGAGATTTTAAAGGGTAAATGAGAGGTTGAGATACAAAATTGGAGTGATCCATGTGCAAGTGTGTTCTCAATTCTCATTGGCTCCTTTATTTGTGTTGAAAAGATATTAGGATTTTAATTAATTCAATCATTCAATTAATTTAGCCATGTAGGGAATAGGTTCAATTTGATTTTTTTATTTAAACTATACAATTAATTGATTAAAATCAGCTGCATAATTTGATTGATCCCTTTAGGCTTGTATTTAATTATTTGATTTCATGATTAATTAATCCCTTGATTTAAATTTGATTTAATCTACTTTGATTGATAAATATCCATTTAAATTTGATTTTGATCCATTTTGAAGCATTTGATGATATTTTGCTGAGATTTGCAGATTTTGATGATACTAAGACACCTGGTCAATTTTGGGTGTCTACAAATGCCCCTCTTTGAATTGATGTGTGAAGCGCATTGATTCAAAGAAAAATTGTATGTCCTCATCACTGATTTGATACTTGATTGATTGATTGATGAAACCCTGGTTTGATAAGCTAACCTAATTGATTTGATGATAAAAACCTGATTCACAACTCGGATTTTAAACTCTGATTGATAAGTTGCATAATGCCCCGCTGATAAAATTTTGAATTTTTAATGCCACAGATTTGATATAAAACTTTGATTTAATGATCTGATAATATATGCCCCCTCCGAAATGAAAATATTTTGATTTCTTGATGCCAATATGATGAGATTGATGTAAAAAGTAGATCTAAATGATTTCATTTCTGTAAACATTAAGAAGACTGATGATAAGATCACTATATGCCCCAGTTTGCAGAAAATGTAGATTTAGGTCATATGGGGTAAAAATCTCTCCAAAATTAAGTCAAAATAGCTTAAATAGTTTGAAAAACCCAAATTTACTATTCATTTTCACTTTGGACTATTGAGATTTTGCTCTGATCTTGGTGTCATTGAGAGCAATGGTGGTCCCTATCCAAGAGCATCGATTTGAGAGAGCGCACTGGTATAAGAGACCTCCTAACTACGGACCTCTGGTGAGTGATTTGAACCTTCCTATTGCATTTATTGCTCTTTTTGATAGCATTTATTGTCATTTTTTATGCTCTTTAGATTAGATTTAGCAAAATGTTGCTTAGGAGCTTTTGAATGATGCTTAGGATAGTGAAATGTCATGTCTCCATCGTTAAATAACACATAGGAAGTGTTAAAAAATGCTTAGCAATTAGGTTAAAATGTACAACCCATGTTTTTTATGACACAGGAAACCCTTTGCAAAATTTAAGATTTAAGTGTCACGTAGGATAGTTTGAATGTCGCGTAAGACTTGCAAATGCCGCATATACTATAAAGCAATGCCTCCAAAACTTTAAATGACATGTACGATGTTGTCAATGACACGTAGCATGAAATGATGCTTCCACTTAATCAAGTGACACCTACAATGATTTTTGATGAAAACCTAATTTTGGATAGAACAAGTTGCCTTCGGTTGATCATCTAGATAACCAGATTAATTTCCAAGCTAAAAAGATGTGATTGCATGATGTTACTTAGTGTTTAGGATATTAGAATAATCATACCAGTGAATATGTGATGTGTCAATCAGATTGATTAAAAGATATTGTCAAATTGATCCCTTCTCAAGATCTAGAGGTCAGGAACAATAGGTTGATACGCTCAAAAAGAGAAAAGATAGATTTCATATGTTTGATTGACTTAGAATGATCCACCAATAGAAAGATACTAATATAATTCACTTTGTTTTCAAAATGTAAGTACATTACCATAAGTTATACATATGGAATGTAGCATCTTGGGTCTTTAATCTAGTTGATGAGCTGACCCTTCTAGAGAGATGGACGATCGAGACCAATGGGCTTGGATTGCTTCTTGATCTCCCTCGGTTTCAACTGAACCATGGTTTATTGATAGCTCTGGTAGAGCATTGGTACTCTGACCATAATACCTTCCATCTACCCCTCGATAAGATGACCATCACATTAGAGGATGTATACAGATTGTTGAGGATCCCGACCCATGGAGAGAAGGTTTACTATGATTAGGTGTACGATGGTAGAAAATGTAGACAAGTGTTTAGAGATGCCACTGTTGGTGATGACATAATTACATGGGCATAGTTTGCTTCATTTCCTACTTTTCCAACATTGTTAGGAGCAGCTATTGGAGGACTTCTCTTACCAGATAAGAGAGGTCATGGATTTTCAGTTGGATGGGGCCACATATTAGAGGACTTGATTGCTCATCCTTGGAGATTAGACTAGGGATCTTGCGTGCTAGCCTAGCTATATCATTATTTACACGAGGTTGTTTACAGGTACAACATGGTTATATCTGTAGGTGTAGTTTTGTTACAGCTATGGACCTGGGAGCATATTCCAAATACCAGAACTATATCAACATGAGTGTGAGGTCAAGGATATCCCTATGCATTTATATATGATGACATGATTGTCTAGCATCATCTCGACAAGGTTGAGTTCTGGCATAATACTATAGATGATATTGATTAGGTCATATGGAGACCATAATTGGGTTGTGAGAAATGGAGAGAGGATGATAATGAGATTCCATATGTGTTTTCCCCTCGGTGGATGATGGGTCAATCACCACTATGTATAGAGAGATTTTTCTTTGGGAGAGTTCTCTGACAGTATGGTTGTGTACAGGATATACCACAAGGTATGGCATTATATGCTGGAGTACAGGCATAGTGATCCATGTGAGGAGCTCAAGTTGATTTATCAATTCTCATGTGTGGAGATTGAGTAGCTAGGCCATGTTAGATGGGATATCATGGAGCATGTGGATGATGCAGGGATGTCCACTAAGTATTAAGAGTGGTTTTCTTGATATAGATTCACTAGATTCACAGATCTGAAAAAGATGATTCCTGATGTTGATGAGTTGTTTGCTAATGATGGAGATGGGGATGATGGTGATGTCGGTGGTAGGAGACCATAGAGATAGAGAGTATAAAGAGTAGCTAGGGCTCTTCAGGTACAAAGAGCTGCAGGACCTTGTATGCAGGGTGGACATGTGAGAGCTCAAGGTGGTGGGTTTGGGTAGCCTAGATAGAGGTGAGTACAAGTACCGATGCAAAGACAGGTTCAGGCTATTCCAACTGTAGATTGAGCTAGACAAAGATAGAGATGGGTACAGGAAGCCAGAAAGGTTCCTTTATAGGTTCCTTTAAAGGGTCAGGATCCAAAGATACCAACATCTCCTCCAAGACAAGCACCTTCTCAGGTAGATCCACAGGTTAGTGCAACACAGGTTTATAGTGCACCTCAGATATAGGTGATACAACAGGTACCATTATCACCTTAGGCACCACAGGCACCTCAGGAACCTCCAATTCCTCCTATCATTAATGGTTTACTATAGGATGTGAGAGGATTATAGGTAGGAATGACTGTAGCTACATGACGCTTATATCATGTGACTACAATGTTACAACAGTTCTTGGCTAGCATGTCTCAGTTACCTATGAGTGCTAGCACGAGTCAGGAACCACCTTTCACTTAGGATAAAGAAGGTGATAGGGGTCCTGATTAGTCAAGGGATGGATCAGGTGCTGTTGGAGATCGATCAAGTGCCCTGGCTAGGTCTTGAGATAGATATGAGCTTGATATCCAGATATTGCATTGACATATCATATGGATTTTTGATCAGGACTATTGTATGGATCATTTTTTTGATATGTCTTTGATATACATATTTTTTATAGACATTTGATGATGGACATTTATCTATGGTGCTCTTTGATTGATTTCCCTTTGATGTTGATTTATGATGTGAGATTTATTTATATGCATATCTACATGATGTCTATGATGCACTTCTTTTTATTTATGCTATGGATGCAATGTCTTAGATTATGACATAGATATATATGTATGCAAATGACGTTTATGCAACTATTTCTATATGATTTTGATTTTATTTTGATGTATGGTTTATGCAATGCAATACTTATTGCAATGGAAAAATGAATGCAACTATCTTTTTGGGATTTTAATGTATGCAACTTAATTTATAAAATGAATTTCTAAAAGATGAAGGATAAATGAATAATGATTAATGATTAATTCTATGAATGAATGCAAAAGATAATCTCACATAATTGATTTAAAACCTGGTGATTTTGATGTAACCCCAAAAATGATGAACCCCCTTGTACTTGGAAACATTACTCTAAATAATGAAATTAATCTAACATGAAAATGCAATACAATGGAACTAATGGTCACTAGCTTTTTGTGAAAGAACTGCAAAAGACATATATTTTCATCATTGAGCATTGTGGAAATAGGAGTTGATACAATCCTTACTAGTGCTACTACGACCATAAGAATATGAATATGACTTTCATCTCATTTGGTAACCTTTGTTAGGAACCTAGTACAACCCTCACTAGTTGAATGACCAACTATGGAAGTATGAATACCATTTTCAACGGATTCAATGTTGCAAGTGGATTTTGGTATTAAGATATTGAAGATCTAAATATCCAAGGTACCCTTTTGCGTAAAAAAATAAAGGTTAATCCTCCTTCCAATATGAATGTCCTTGATGGTTCTTTGATGACCATGTCCTTAGATGAGTTCACACAAGTTAAAGAATCTCCCTCAAAGCAGTCACGCAAAAGCCAAGAAAACATCATGTCTCCAACATCGCTAATCTAGTCGAAACATCATCGATTGGCTAAAAAGATGTGACTCAAAAAGTCAATGAAAAACTCATCAAAAATTTCAAGTGTATCGCAATGTATCAATATTTTTAAAAATAATTCCAAACATTCTGATCATTTAGGGTGCTGTCGATTTTCAATCCTGATAAAATAAGTTAATGAAACTCAAGGATCATGTTGTAGGATCAAAGTTTTTAGGGTTGAACAATGATATCTATCAAAGGTTCCAAAATAGCTCTCCTCTGAATTCTGAAAATATAGCTCTATTTTTTTCTCTTAGAATTTGCTCCAAGGTAATCAAAGAAAATTATTTTTTCCATTCATCCACCATCCTTTTATATGGTATCAATTTTTCATCTTTGGTATTGTATCCATCATTGATTTGGTTGATGACTAATTAAGAGCCTCGATAAACTTGTAATTCTGTGACATTCCATTCCAAATCCATTTGGACACCTATGACCAAACTTCATATTTAACAATATTATTTTTGCAAGGAAACAATAGTTTGTAATATTTGGGAATTGTGCAACTTTGAGGTGTTATCAAAATAATTCCTACCCCTAAATCACTTTGAGTATAGGATCCATCAAAATATAAAGTCCATGTCTTTGCTTCCACATTAACAATCTCTGAATCAGAAAATTCCACATTAATTGGATGTGTAGACTCTAAAGGATGTTTGTCCAACTAGTTAGCAATGACTTGTCCCTTGATTTATTTCCTATCCATGTACTCAATGTCAAACTCACTAAGTACCATCACCCACTTTCCAATTCTTCCTGTTAGGGCTGTTTTACTAAGTAGATACTTCAAAGGATCAATTTTGGCAATTAACTTCACTTTATGCATCAACCTTTAATGTCTAATCTTTTGACAGGCAAAAACCACAGCTAGGAAATCCCTTTTCATGAAGATATAGTTCAATTCATAATTTATCAATGTTCTACTCAAGCAGTAAATGGCTCTTTCTTTTCCTTCATTGTCTTCTTGTGGAAATAGGACTCCTAAAGATTTCTCCATTGCTGATATGTAAAGTAAGAAAAGTTTTCCTTTAATAGGTGACATTAAGATGGATGGATTCACCAAGTATGTTTTTAACAATGTGAAAGCTTTGTCACACTCTTCATCCCATGGGAAAATGGTGTCTTTATGTAGCAACCTTGTGAATGAATGACATTTTTCCACCAATTGGGAGGTGAACCTCCTTATATATTGAAATATTCTTTGAAGAGACCTCATTTGGCTAATTTCTTAGGAATTTCCATATCCATTATTTATTGTACTTTCTCGGGATCTACTTCAATGCATTTTGTAGAAACAATCTAACCTAAGAGTTTTCTGGATTGTACTCCAAAAGCACATTTCTTTGGATTGAGTCTCACTTTGAATTTCTCTAACCTTATGAATATCTTGTCTAATATTGGTAAGTGATCCTTTCTTTCATGTTATTTTTCTAGAATATCATCCACATATTCTTCTAAAAAGGTATGCATCATATCATGGAAGCTAGTAGTCATTGCTCTTTGGTAAGTTGATCCAGCATTTTTGAGACTGAAGGGCATCACATTCCAACAAAAGGTTCTCCATGGGCATGTAAAAGCTATCTTCTCTTGGTCTTCAGGTCCAATTCAGATTTTATTGTATCCACTAAATCCATCCATCAAAGAAAGCATAGAATGACCTGCTGTTATGTCGACTATTGTATCAATGCTAGGTAGTGGGAAATCATCTTTTGGGCAAGCAAGATTGAGATCTCTAAAATCTGTGCAAACTCTAATAGATTTGTCATTTTTTGTGACCAACACAATGTTGGATATCCATTCTGCATATGCAATTACTCTTATGAATCCCACCTTGAGGATATTTTCCAATTTTGCTTTTACTAAAAGTGTCACATGAGGGTGCATCTTTCTCAATTTTTGCTTTACGGATTTCACACTAAGTTTCACATTTAAATGATGCATTATTAAGCTTGGATCTAACCTGGGCATGTCAACATAAGACCATGTAAATTTAATTTGATTTTCTTGAAAGAATTTGATGAACTCCTTTCTTTCTGATGGACTCAAAGATGTTGCTAGATGAATAAAATTAGGATCCTCTTCAGTGCCAATGTTAACCTTCTCTGTTGATTCAATAAGGATGGGTGATCTTTCATCTTCATGTTCAGGTAGGGTATCCAACCTCTCTTCCTTAGGTTCCATGATTGGGTTTTCACCTTTGGAAACATCCAATATTTTGACTTTTTTAGGTTCTAACACTACCACATGGTGGTTTTTACCACTAGACCTTTTCATTTTTTTATATTTTTTTCCTTTTATTTTTTGGATTGAGAGGTTGGACCCCTGCCTCTATCATTATGTCTGGATTGTAGTCATTGATGGAATAAGATGGCTCAACCACATTTAGGCATTGGGCCATGCAAGGTCATTGGGAAAGTATAATAGGTCATTTGGTTTGGATAAATCCCAATAAATGAGTTTGAGATGCATTAAGGATAAAAATTCATTTGGAAAATTGTCATTCGAAGGGTTTAAGGACATGACCTCATTTCAAGGTTCATACATTGTATCACTTAGGTCTATGGCATGGGCTTCCTCAAGATGTTCCATGGAAGTTGGATCAAAGTCTCCTTCACTAGATTCCTCGCTGATTTCCATGGGAAAGAATGTATGTGGATTGAATACAACATTTGTATCACCCCCCCATGAAGGTACCCAAGGTTCACCTATCCATTAAATAGTCCTATATGTTTGACCTATGTTGGATTCTTGAGGTTCACTTGACACTTGTGTGAAATTCAAGGCTTGATGTTCATTTTCTTGACTTGTAACATTGGGAATAGTTGCATATGTGTGAATAAAATCAACTTCTATGCCATGACAAGAATCTTTGGAAAAGGAATCCCACTCATAATACCTAGAATTGTCTTCACTTTTGGAACCTACCATGTGCACATGTTCATGGGAATCTTGCATTGGACTTGAAATTTCTCCTTTATGTTGAAAACCTATTTCATATTTCTCTTCTTTTTCTCTCCAAGATGGTTCAACGGGTTCTAATAGTCCTCTATTTCAAACTCCTAAGGGTCCTCTTCCCTTATATCCCATTTTTTGCATGATTTGATACCCTTTTTCATATTGATCAGTTTGAATCTTGATGTGTTGCACCCTTTACACAGAATGATTTGAAGTGTCTTCTTCCTTGTAGAGCCATTGTAGTACTTCATTATCCTCCTTCTCTAAGGAAGATTTATCAAATAGGGAAATAGAATATTCCCCCTCTTTGATTTTACATTGTTTTTTAAAGGTGTGCATCAATTCACTCATCTTTTGATATTGATCCTTCTTAGCTTGTTCTCTTTCTTACTTGGTAGGTTTCAAATTTTCCATCTTCAATGTAGAAGTCTTAACTGAATTATCATGTGAATTTTGACCCTCATAACTCATCTTTTCCTTTCCCTTAGTTGTTGTAGTTGAGTTAGTTTGATTAGGGTTTGAGATGGAAGTAGCATTTGATGTCAACTTTGAACTTTCCTCTT
Organism: Thuja plicata; assembly: GCA_018584345.1. Classification (NCBI taxonomy): domain Eukaryota; kingdom Viridiplantae; phylum Streptophyta; class Pinopsida; order Cupressales; family Cupressaceae; genus Thuja; species Thuja plicata. Next base: position 1,016,615 of record MU224173.1, read on the forward strand.
TATTCTCTTCAATAGTATCATTAGGGATGAATCATTCCCTATTGTGAGGAATAAATAATTCATGACTTGGCTTCAAAGTGTTGCAATATTGGAAGGGATTAGAATATTCTCCAATTGTGATCTCCTCACCTCTATGTGGAAATTTTATGCATGGTGATAAGTAGAAGGTATCGCTTGCATCTCATGAATCCAAGGTCTTCTCAATAGGATATTATAAGCTAATTTCATGTCGAGAACTTGACATATGGTATCTTTTTAGATAGGTCCCACTTGGATAGGTAAAACAATCTTACATTTTGAAGAGCTTTCTTCCTCATCATAAGCCTTAATGGTGATTTGCTTCTTAGGTTCGATAGATGATTTGGATATCCCTAAAGACTTGACAAGGTTTAATGTACAAATATTGAGACCAACTCCCCCATCAATGACAACTCTCTTAACCCTATGCCTTTGGATTGACACTTCTATATGCAAGGGTAGATTTTGAGGGTGGGTAATAGACATGTCATCTTGTTTGGAGAAAGAAAGGAAATTAGGAGCTATGAGATGTCCTAAAATATTTTAAAACTTATCCTTTTCTAAGGTTATAGGAACATTGGTTTCCACTAGGGAATTTTCCAATATTTCTTTGTGATTAGGAGATTGTTTCAACAACTCCAAAATAGATATTTGTGATGGATTTTTATACAATTGATCCAGAAAACTATAAGGCTTTATTTAAGAAGAGGTTGGTTTAGCTAAAGTAGTTATTGAAGTAAGACCAAAGGTTTTAGGGGTGCTTCCTTGTAAGGTAACACTTTCTACTTTCCCCCTAGTTACAACATTAGAGGAATCCCGAATAGGTTGTTCTTTGATTACCACAAGATTGATAGTACTATCATGTCTGAATAGGTCATTAATAGTATTGTCATAGGTATGGGCAAAGTTTACGTTGTTGTTGCCTCTAGAACTAGTGCCATTGTTCCCTCCATTGTTTGAGTTGGAAGATTCACCTTTTTCATGTTTGTAGAAAGGAGTCTTAAAGGTTGTGTGATCTTCGCTTTTTTTATTGCCTTCCACCTTTATCACACCATTTCCAATTAAGTCTTGCACTATGTGTCTTAAACGCATGCAATCATGTCTTATGTCCTCGATTTCTATGGTATTCACAATGAATAGACTCACTCCACCATGTAGGTTTGATTTGTGGTTCATATGGTTGATCCCTAGGTAAGGAAATAAGCTTATTAGAAATGACGGTTATTAATTCCTTTTCAAGGGGTTCACCCAAAGGTGTGAAGGTTCTTTTAGGAGTTGGTGTAAAGAAAGGCTAAGAATTGTTAGCCCATTGATTGTTCCCAAAGTTATTATTGTTATTGTTGTTGTTGAAAGGTACTTTGGGTTCTTGGGTCACATTATAAACTTGATAAAGTCCTTTGGTAAGATTGAAAGGGGTGACCTTCAAATTGTTAGCCTCTACAACTCCATCATTCACCACTCCTTTATTGTTATTCCTCATCCAAAACCGGTTATTGTTAGGAGGATTTCTATTCTTGTTATTATTTGAGGTATTGTTGTTTTTGTTTTTATAAAGATTTAGTTCTCCAATTTTGACCAATACCTCTTCAGTGGTAACCACATTCTCAATTAGGTCTTGGAAAGACTTAGGACATCGTAGTCTTAACTGGTAATTCATCTGATTAGTCAAGCTATTAATAAAGATATCCATCTTCTCTTTTTTAGGTAAACTTTGAGGGTATCTAGAAAATACCACTCTCTATCATTGTAAGAAAAGTATGAATCTTTCTCCCTATCATTTCTTGGTATTAGATAAATTCATCATCATAACCTCATTTTTGATATTGTAGGAATAATGATTCATGAATTTGGAGGCCAACTCTTCAAAGGTTCAGATGCTAGAGGGTAACTTTGAAAACCACTCCATGGTCATGCCTCCTAAACTTATAGAAATAACCTCATGAGGTAAGTCATATCATGCATGAGCTCTAGGCTCAATGCACAAAATTAACTTAAGTGATCTTGAGGATCAGTTGCGTTGGAGATTTGCTTCTGTGCAAATAGTTGATTGTATGTTTGTCATTGATGACAACATATAATATACAACAGTGTCCTATCAGTATAGATATTCTAAAGCATTGCGCATTTACATCTATGTTGTAGACATGTTCTTGATGCAATATTCATACACACAGATTCATTTATGCACTTTCAGTGGAGTTATGTTAATCTATTTTGGCAATTACAATTTCTGGAGATTATTTGTTAAGAGCTGACATATTTGCATTATTTCTTGAGTTGCACCTATCTTCAGGATATGTGTGTTTATATTCATGTTTAGTTATGAGTTAATGATGATTATCCAAAGGTGCTAAACATGTTTTAACAGAAGTGTGATGTTGAGTTAATTTGGTAGAGCCGACTATGTGAAGCGACGCGTCCACTCATTTTGAGTTGCGCAGTCCTAACTTTGATTGAGTTTTTAGTTAAGCCGACAAGGAATTTGCTGAAGTATTTCCTACAACCGTCATGACCTTATCCTTGGGGAAGATACATATAGCAGTTCAAATATGATCGTTAAGTGTGAAAATGAAGTGAAAAAGAAAAGACAAAGTAGAGCAGAAAGTTAGACAGTAAAAGTTGAAGATCTATGTGAAGAAGAAAAATAAGATTACAATTCATTGGAATTGATCAAGGCAATAGGTCTACTCAAATAGTTCATTATCAGATATAGTGTATATCTTCCTTACAAAATTTTTCAGCCTTCATCATTTGAGCAGTGAGCTCTTGGACAGTGTGTCCTCACCCCTAATAGGGTTACTTGTAAATGACTCCTAATAGGGTCTGACCTTTGGCCAAGTCTTTGTACTTATTGCATTGTAAACATCAACTCCTAACAGGGTTACAAGATCTTCTAACAAGGATCATTATAAACTAGTATAGTTATTTGTGGGTGCTAATTCCCACTAGGTTTTTTACCTAATTTGGTTTTCCCCATCACCAAAATTGTGTTGTTCAATTATGTGTTATCTTGTTGAGTTTATGTTTAAAGTTATTCTATACTTAATTGAAAAATAATTGAATCTTGTAGATAACTGATTCAACCCCCCTCTTATTTATCTCTTGGGACTATTCCTAAAAATTGGTATCAGAGCCAAGTTCCTTTGAGAGAAAGCTTAACAACTTAAGGTAGATCAGATGTCATACTTCATAAAAGAGAGTTCTAAGTTTGATGGAGATAATTATCTTGATTGGAAGAACAAAATGATAACACATCTATAGTGTGTTGGTTTTGAAATTTTTGAAATAGCCACACAAGAAGTTGTTGTTCCCTCTCTTAAATACCTTGCAAAAGATGATGCTACTAATAATAAAAGGGATGTATTCACCACTAATGCAATTGCCAAGGAAGCCCTTATAAGTGCATTATCTGACAGTGAATTATCTGAGATTAAGAAAGTATACAAAGCCTACACCATATGGAACTATTTATAAGATATGTTTGAAGGAGATATTGAAGCAAAGAATGCATGGAGAAAGACATGGAAAAAGAAGTATAAAAACTTAGAGATGCTACCTAAAGAGAACATCAGAGCTTACAATCAGAGGATTAATGAAGCAGTTTTAGGAATCAAAAACAATGGTGGAGAAATTTCAGAGGAAGACATAATGCACAAACTGACGACTATATTGACAATAGACTATGAGAGAAAGATCAATATCTTAGATGAGACTATACAATTCTCAAAAGACTTAAAGAGAGAGACTTTGATCAAAAAAATGTTTGCATTTGAGATATCAAGATTGAAGATAAAACCCAAAAGTGAAACAACTTTCAAAGCCTCAGTCCATGGTAAGAAATCCTTGAGCAACTCTAGTAATAAAGAGAAAGAAGAAGTGGATACAGAAATAGAAGAAATAATTGCTATGATTTCCAAGAAATAAAGGAAAGCTAAAGGAAAATATGAAGAAAAACTACCATTCAAATGGTTTTCATGCAACAAAGTTGGCTATTTTGCATCCAAGTGTCCTACAAGAGTCAAGTTCAGATCAAATTACAAACCCAAATATACTAAGGAATGCTATCATGCTGAAGATGGTGTAACTGATGATGATTCAGGAGAAGATGAAATTGGATTTGTTTCCATTAAAGACATTGAGAAAATTCTTGAAGAAATGGATAGTGAAAATGAAAAGAAAGCACAAGAGTTAGCATTAGTTTCCAAAGCAGACATCAGAACTGACTGGATCATTGAAAGCAGATGCTCACATCACATGACAGCAGACAAAGACAGATTTGTACATCTAGAAAAGTACAAGGGTGGTATGGTTAGATTTGGAGATAACACTCCCAAACCTATCATAGGCATAGGTTATATTACCTTAGATGGAAAGAACAAGATAGATGATGTTCTTTATGTTGATGGTTTACATCATAACCTACTAAGTGTTGGATAGGTGCTTGACAAAGGATATCAGTTGGAATTCAAAGACAACAAGTGCATCATTAACAAAAAACAAAGAGATATGATTTCATTAGGCTCTAAGACTAAAGGTAATGTCTTTCATCTCAATTTAGAAGTAAGTTGTTTTGTTGCAAAAGTAGATGATAGTTGGCTATGGCACAAAAGAATTTGTCATATCAATTTTGACAACATAGTAAAGATAAGAAATGTAAAGGTAGTAACAGATCTTCCTAGTATTGCAAGACCAATTGATACTATGTGCAAGGAATGTGTGATGGGAAAGCATGTAAGGAGCTCATTAAGAAGGAAGCAAAACTCAACAAAAAACAAATTGGATCTAGTGCATATAGACTTATGTGGTCCTACTCAAACAATATTATACTATGGAGAAAGGTACTTTATTTTTATTTTTGATGATTTTTCAAGAATGATGCGGGTTACATTCTTAAAGGATAAGTCTGAAGCCTTTGAAAAATTAAAAATATTCAAAGCTAAAGTTGAAAATGAGTTTCGATTAAAACTAATGTGTTTGAGATCTGATAGAGGAGGAGAATTCACCTCTGACCAGTTTTATGAGTATTCTGAAGAACATGGGATCAAAAGGCAATTGATTTCTCCTAGAACCCCTCAAAAGAATGGGATTGCATAAAGAAGAAATAGGATCATGATAGAAGGAAAAGTTGTAGACACCTATTGGAGAGATGCAGTCAATACAACATTATATACTATCAATAGAATTCAACTAAGACCAGGCACAAATAAGACACCTTATGAACTTTGGTTTAGTAATGTACCTACAGTAAAATAATTCAGAATCTTTGGAAGAAAGTACTACATCAAGAGAGATGATGGGGCTGGTAATTTTGATGCCAGAAGCGATGAAGGTATTTTCCTTGGTTACTCTACTAAAAGCAAAGTATATATATGTTTTAACTTGAGATTGAAGAAGATAATTGAAAGTACACATGTAAAGATTTATGAGAAGTTCATGATTCAAGAAAGATACTATGATTGTGCACCTATGATTGAAGATGAACCCAGGCCTAGCAGTAAAGAAATAGTTATTGAAGAAATGTTTGAATGTATTGATGTATCATGCAATGACCTTGAAACAAGAAAAGATGAATCTCAGATTACAGATGAAGATGTCACACCTAAAGTTTCAAAATTCACAACTAGATACCATTCAAAGGAAGATATCATTGAAGATCAGAGGAGTAGAGTTTTAACAAGATCTAATGCAAAAGGTTTAACAGTTGATGAAGAGGTATGTTTACTTTCTCAAATTGAACCTTTAAGTGTTGAAGATGCATCCAATGATTCAGATTGGCAAAAAGCTATGAAAGAAGAATTAGATCAAATAATCAAGAATGATACATGGGAACTGGTCCCTAGACCTTGTGACAAAAATGTGATTCGAACAAAGTGGATATTCAAGAATAAGATGAATGAAGAAGGTACAATGGTAAGAAACAAAGCAAGATTGGTATGTAAAGGATATGTGCAAAGAGAAGGAATAGACTAAACTGATACATTTGCCCCTGTGAGCACATTGGAAGCTATCAAGTTGTTTTTGTCCTATGCAACATTCAAGAACTTTAAAGTATATCAAATGGATGTCAAGTCAGCTTTTCTGAATGGTGACTTGAAGGAAGAAGTTTACATAGAAAATCCTAAAGGATTTAATTTATCAAACAAACAAAACATGATATGCAGACTAAAGAAATCCCTTTATGGACTTAAGAAGGCCCCAAGATCTTGGTATGAGATACTTGATGGTTACTTTACAAATATTGGATTCAAAAAGGGAGTAGCAGATTGCAAATTATTCATGAGAGAGAAACCTGATGGACTACTACTTGTTGGTATCTTTTTTGATGACATTATCTTTGGAGGTAATGACAAGCTTAGTGTAGAATTCCCCAAAGAGATGCAAAGTGAGTTTGAAATGAGCCTGATTGGACCTATCAAATATTTTTTGGGATTGAATGTATAACAAACAGACAAAGGCTTATTTATAAATCAGTCTAAGTATGTGAAGGAGATATTGAGGACTTTCAAAATGGTAGATTGAAAACCAGTAAGCACCCCCATGATAATAGGAAGCAAGCTTTCTAAAGAAGATGATTCCACAATAGTTGACAAGATATTATACAAGTCTATGATTGGAAAACTCATATATCTTACTCAATCTAGACTAGATATTTCTAATGTAGTTGGCATTGTTGAGAGATTTATAGCTGAACCTAAACAAAATCACCTAATGGAAATAAAAAGAATATTCAAATACTTAAAAGGGACTATAGAATATGGTTTATGGTATCCTAACCTAGAGAATATACAACTTCATGTCTATACAGATGTAGATTGGGTAGGTTGTATTGATGAAAGGATGAGTACCTCAGGAGGAGCAGTATTTCTTAGAGATAGGTTGGTTACTTGGACAAGAAAGAAGCAGAATTGTATCTCTTAGTCAATAGCAAAAGCTGAGTATGTTGCAGCAACATTGAATTGTTCAACAATGGTTTGGATCAAACAAATGATTAAAGAATTTGGTATTCAGATTGATTATCCTATTATTATTCACTGTGATAGAACTAGCACTATCAATATGTCAAAGAACCTTGTGATGCACACAAAGACAAAACACAATGAGATCAAATATCATTTTCTAAGAGAAAAAGTTGTAGACAAAGAAGTAAAGCTGGATTATGTGAGCACTAAAGAATAGTTAGGAGAAATTTTTACAAAGCCTTTATCAAAAGATACTTTTGAGTATCTTAGGGAGAAGCTGGGAGTAATTCCCTTTCCTTAGTTTGATTAGAATTTACAGCAAGAGCATTAGTCCCTGTTGAATGATGGGTGATTGACTACTCTACTTCTAGAGTAGTACCTATGCTTAAATGTTTTTGGTTCACTTTTCCATTGATGTCAAAGTGGGAGTATATAGTAAGGTAGAGAATATACTCTGGGGGAGTATATAGTAATAAAAATATAGTAAAAAGAGATGTGGTAGTTGAGAGGAGATTTTGATGAGGATATTGAGAAGATTTTAAAAAGGAGGATACTTTGGGTTGATGGTGTTTTTCATATCATATGTTGCCATCAAAGTCAAAAGGGGAGATTGTTTGAGATTTTCTACTGTGCAAATAGTTGATTGTATGTTTGTCATTGATGACAACATATAATATATAGTAGTGTCCTATCAGTATAGATATTCTAAAGCCTTGCATCTTCTTGATGCAATATTCATATACGTAGATTTAGTTATGCAGTTTTAGTGGAGTTATGTTAATCTATTTTGGCAATTACAGTTTTTGGATATTATCTGTTAAGAGCCGACGAATTTACATTGTTTTTTGAGTTGCGCCTATCTTCAGGATATGCATGTTTATATTCATGTTTATTTATGAGTTAATGATGATTATCCAAAGGTTCTAAATGTGTCTTAACAAAAGTGTGATGTTTGAGTTAATTTGGTAGAGACGACTATGTGAAGCGATGCATCCACTCATTTTGAGTTGTGTGGTCCTAACTTTGATTGCGTTCTTAGTTAAGCTGACAAAGAAGTTACTGAAGTTTTTCCTACAACTCACATGACCTTATCCTTGGGGAAGCTATATATAGCAGTTAAAATATGATCGTTAACTATGAAATGAAGTGAAAAAGAAAAGACAGAGGAGAGTAGAAAGTTAGACTATAAAAGTTGAAGATCTATGTGAAGAAGCAGAAGAAGATTACAATTCATTGGAACTGATGAAGACAGGAGGTCTACTCAAACAATTCATTATCAGATATAGTGTATATCTACCTTACAGAAGGTTGCAGCCTTCATCATTTGTGTAGTGAGCTCTTGGATAGTGTGTCCTCACTCCTAACAGGGTTACTTGTAAAAGACTCGTAACAGGGTCCGACCTTTGACCAGGTCTCTATACTTATTGCATTATAAAGATCAACTCCTAACAGGGTTGCAAGATCTTCTAACAAGGATCATTATAAACTAGTACAGTTATTTGTGGGTGCTAATTCCCACTGGGGTTTTTACCTAATTTGGTTTTCCCCGTCACCAAAATTGTGTTGTTCAATTTTGTGTTGTCTTGTTGAGTTTATATTTAAAGTTATTCTGTACTTAATTGAAAAAGAATTGAATCTTGTAGATAAATGATTCATCCCCCCTCTCAGTTATCTCTTGGGAATATTACTAACAAGTTGTTCCTTCATACTTGTCATATTTAGGAAAGATAGCATTAGTTGGGAATGGAACCATAATTAATGTCTTATCTAACAGAAAAGGACACAAGGCTTCAATAGAAAAGGGTTTAGGAACCCCTCTTTGTTTCATCGTGTCCAAGTGCATTTGGAAGAGTTTGAATTGTTTGTTAGTGATATCAATAGGATTATCCTTAGCTTATTTCTTTTTAAGTTGATTGAAATCATAGTCATGGGGAAGTTTGAGACCCATTTGTGCTAGGTCTAGGAAGTATTTTTCTTTGTCTTTTTCCAACACTTTTTCAATGAGCTTCATGAAGAAGGGACTTTGCATTGCTTCATTGACCTTTTGAGCGGTTTCTTCTTCATCATTAGGGTCAATGTGACCCCCATTGTTATTATTATTGTTTAAACCTTGGTTCTTAGGGTCAGCAATTCCTCCTCCAAGAATATTGATGTTTAACCTTGGTTGTTAGGGTCAATGCTTCCTCCTCCCATGTTATTGTTATTTGACCTTTGGTTGTTAGGGTCAACATTTCCTCCTCCAAGATTATTATTATTAACCCCACCACCTCCATTATTGTTCATATCTTTGACATTTGTTAACGTGTTTGATTTGATCGGGGTCCATGTTGCCAAATGAATAAGACATTGTTGGTTCTGTCTCCTTTATAGGTTCTTGTAAGGGTCTTGAAGAAGTAAAGTTATCACTCAAAAAAGGAAACTCCTACCTTAGATAGGTTCTGCCAGGTTGCAGGGTACACTTGATATAATGAGATCGCGTAAAATATAGCATGAACATAAATCGTATAGAGATCTTAGGCTTTTGTTCTTACTTAAATGATCAATCCTTGGATGATTTTGTGAAATGTCCAAAAATGAAGGATTTTGATCAAGTTGAATACACACAGACGTAAAATCTCCAAAAGGGTATCCAAAAATGTAAGTATCTTATTTTCAAACCTTTAAGAAATATCCACCGTTTTCCCTTCTTTGTTTCTGGCCGTCACTTCCTATTGTGTAAGCGTCACTTTAACATTAGTACATGTTGACTGGAATTCTTGTGCGCGACAATCTGCAGTTAGTACATGACATTTGCCTATTGATAGGTGTTGTTGAATTGTTTCAAAGTGGTACTAACTAGTGACTTATGCAGTTTTTGACAGCTACCAGGCATCATTTCAGTTGTTTAGGTGTCACAGAACTATCTGTAGGCATCACTTAATTATTCATACACGGCACTTCACAGATCAAAGTTGAATTTTTAATTTTTTTAGTTTTTAAAAGTTTAAGGTCTTTGATCAGATTTGTTAGAGAAGATTCTTGCTTGTAAATTAAATACAAACTCATCACACACATCAAATTTGCATCATGTCCCTAAAACAACACAAAAGTGTATGTTCTCAGTCATTTTCACAAGTATAACACAAGAAAGTCTTCCAAGCAATCTACCTAGAGTCAAAAATTTTTGACTTTTAACAATGGCTCTAAAAGGTAGGCTTACTATTTTAACTGGGTTTCAATGAACACCTCCGTTCTAAATCATGTCAAGTTCTTTTACCCCCTTGCAGGCTTCCCACACGCACAAAAGTATAATTTTTTGCAATCCCGAAGGACTTCTTGAGGAAGTGAGGATGACTTGTTCACAACTTAGTCACTTTCTAATTAAGGTAAAGTGTATTTATTTATAGTGGATTGGATGATATCAGGGCTAAAGCGATTGTCTCCCACTTCCTATCATTCCCTCTCACCGCCTTTGTCAAGGAATTCTTAGGAGGAAGGCGCTCTAAAGTTTTATTTGATCTAGCATATATAGAAAAACAATAAATCGAACTTGGTTCAACAAGTTTGGGAGTTTGATTCACTTAGAAAGTAAAGAGCATATCCCTATTGTCATTCCTTGTTCAAAACACCTCAAACATGCTTGTTCATTTTCAACCCCTTGACAAGGAGGTTCTTAAAATTGAAGTGTTTGGTTAATTTCTTATCCCTTTCTTTCTACCAAATTGAACTCACACGTTTGGATTTTTTATCCAATCCACGAAGTGGAGAGCATATGCCTAATGTTTGATCAATTTGTACAATAATAGGGTTTTTTCCTATTTAAAATAGATTTAAAGAAAGCCACAATTTAAGCATTGCAAGCTTGATTTGAAAAATACCTTGTTTCAAAGCTAGCAAAGGCTAGGTGCATTTTTGATAGATTTTTCTTTTTTTCCTACTCACCTAGTGGCAATCATTCCCACTTTGGCTCCTCTAACAAGTTAATCATCACAACCAAACAAAGTGAAGAAATCTCAAAGTTGAATTGACAATGCATTCAAGTTCCTTAGCAAAATTTGCAAAAAAAACAACTTAAGGTCTTAATGCATGAAATCACCTAAGAGATGGAAATTTTTTTTCTTGTAAGCACTACTGATTTTAACAAAATGCTCAAATAATGCTTCCTCTTCTTTTAAAATTTCCAAAATAATTGCATTAAATATTTCTTTTGAATGTTGTACGCATCACTTTACAGTCTGTACGCATCATTTAATAGATTGTAGGCGTCACTTTACTGTGTGTATGCATCACATTACAGAGTGTACATGTCACTTAACAGCTTGTACCTGTCACTTTACAACTCACACGCGTTATTTAATAGATTACAGACGTTAAAAGAAAAATGGTAGGCATTAAAAAGCATTAAAATTGCAAAACAAAAAGGTTCATAGGCGGTAAAAGAATGATTGTAAGCATCATTTCCCAACTTGTAGGCATCTCTTTACAGGCTTAAGCATCAGACTTTGTCTAGTACATGGTGAAATAATTTAAGATAGAAATAGAGTAAGATCTACAGGCATTGCTTCACTATGCACATGCGTCATCAGATTCTTCATACGTGACACTTGACCTATTTTCTGCAAAATAGACATAAAAGTGAAGAAAAAACACACAAAACTTGATAAAAATGTTGAAAATGAGGCCTAAATCCCCACGGTGGGTGTCATTTGTGTGTGAGTTAATACACCTTCATGAAATTAGGACAATTAACTACAATTCTATAGAAAGAAATAAGCAAATTAATCTAAAGAATTATATTTAACATCCCATGGCTCTCTAACAAGGCTTTGCAAGTAGAGCTCTCAGCCTTAATCTCCACTAGTGACCATCCTAGAATGAGAAAAATATGATAAAATGCCTAATCTAGCTCTCAATTCTCTCATTTTGATACAAAGATGAACTCAAAAGCTCTCATAAAATGATATGATGTCTCAATTTTCTATAAACATACTCTCACTATTGCTCAAGATGCTATGAAATTTCCTATAATGAGGATGCTTTGCATTTGAATTTTCCAGGATCCTTTATGCTTGAAAAATGCTTGTATTTATAGTAAAATCCCAAGGGTAGGGGGTAGAGTAAATTCACCATAGGTTAACCCTTGGTTGAGTTTGATCTCTCAAATGGTTTCAAATAAAGGGACCATTTAAATGTTGTCCTCAAAGGGTGGGACAAGATGAGTGGATGAGATTTTAAAGGGTAAATGAGAGGTTGAGATGCAAAATTGGAGTGATCCATGTGCAAGTGTGTTCTCAATTCTCATTGGCTCCTTTATTTGTGTTGAAAAGATATTAGGATTTTAATTAATTCAATCATTTAATTAATTTAGCCATGTAGGGAATAGGTTCAATTTGATTTTTTGATTTAAACTATACAATTAATTTATTAAAATCAATTGCATAATTTGATTGATCCCTTTAGGCTTGTATTTAATTATTTGATTTCATGATTAATTAATCCCTTGATTTAAATTTGATTTAATCCACTTTGATTGATAAATGTCCATTTAAATTTGATTTTGATCCATTTTGAAGCATTTTCAAGCATTTGATGAGATTTTGCTGAGATTTGCAGATTTTGATGATACTAAGACACCTAGTCAATTTTGGGTGTCTACAGGAAGTTTGTTTAGGAAGTGAAGTGATGGGTACAGAGTAGGAATCAGGTAGGCTTAGGGTAGACTTCTAGCCTAGATTAATAGGTTTCTAGGTTGGGTTTAGATTATAATTCAAATTAGATTTGAATATATCATTGCTTAGAAGAATTAGGGATATGGAGGATTTTTCAATAAATATGAATTTATCAAAAGGGGGATTTTGTGAGACAAATGTATTTAAATAAAATACATTAGGATAGTATTTAGGTTATTGATAAATACTAACAATAAAACTATTTAATTGGTTAAATTATTTAGTTAGATGAACAAAAGGGAATTTAATATTAATAATAATACTAATATTTTTGGAAGTCTACATTTTGCCCCTCTTTGATGTGGCGTCGCAAGTGATGTTGCATCAAAGATAAAAAAATAAGTTGCCCCAGAGGAAGAGGGTTTCTAGGAGTCGTGTTGAAGCAACAATGATATAGGGTTATCACAAGTGACATTGTGTCAAAGACAAGAAAATAAGTTTCCCTAGAGGAAGAGGGTTTCTAGGAGTCGTGCTGAAGCAACGATGATATAAGGTTGTGCCCCTTGATAAAAGAACACAACAAAGATAGAGTTGTGGGATTTTCTTGAAAAAGGATGAAATGGGAAGGAGGAAGGGAGAGGAGGTAATAAATAGAATCCTTCTAAAATGCAAGCATGAATACAACTAAGAATGAAAATGAAATGATGAAATTAAATGCAACTAACGAACCTTGGGGATCAATTTGTATGAAAAATATGGAGAGAACATCGAATTTTGATATTGCAAAAGGAGGTATGCATCAGGTGTTAGAAAAAATAGATGACAGGATTCCATTGCATGGACTAGGCACTCAACCAAAAGCACACTGCAAAAGACACATGTATTAGTAGCTACCAGTCACAATGTACCAAGATATAGCAGATCGAGGTAGTGGTGAGTACGTTTAAACTAACACAAAAAGATAAAATCAATAAAGAAGGCCTCATGACCAAGTATTCATTCAGTCTAAAATTATTGCCATGAAAATGATTGATGTGATGAAGGATTTGATAAGCTGACACTAGAAGGATACATCCTGACGGGAAAAGATTGGATTTGATTTGATTAAACTATATTCACTGGCAAAAGATAAGAACAGAATGAGGAGGAAGGATAGTCGGTCGCAAAACTGATTTGGTGAAAAACATGATTGCAGTCGCAGGAGTCAAAACGTCACTAAAATTGAAAAACTAAGCGATGCGAAAGGAAGGAAAGGTTTATTGCAATATTTTGGAGATTTTTTATTTTTTTTTTTAAATTTTTGCGATTGTCAATTTTTTGGATTTTTTTGCGATTTTTAAATATTTTTGTGAATTTTCTGTGCGTTTAGACTGTACAATGGGATTAATAATACACTAATATATAGGTAGGAGAAGAAAAGGGAGCGGAATTTTTTTTGGGGAAAACAGGGGCTATAAGAAGGAATGGAGGACTAAAAGAAGGTCATTTGCGAATAGTGATTGGATGAGAAAAGAACTCCAGAGGGAAAACATGGTGGACAAGAGGTTGAAGGGGCAGTTGGGAGAGTGTGTTTGGACCCATGGGAGACCCTTAGAGTGGCTAGTACCATTGAGTATCTCAACTAAGACCTTGTATTTATTATTTTCAAAGTTTTTACCACTTTCGGGAGTGGGTAGGGGTCATTAATGAGGGTTAGAAGGGAAGTGGACCAAAAATGCTAGTTCTTGAACCGATGTCTTTGAAGATGCCAGACCCAGATCCACATCTTCAAAGGTGGGGGTATGGGTGGAAAATGCTTGGAGACATCGGTTGAAGAACTGACATCTCTGTCCAAACTGACATCTGTACCAAAAGGGGCAGACGCCGAGGGGGAGGGAAAAGGAAGGATCCAGCAAGGGTTAGGGATGGGTCAGGAATAGACCTAGGGACATGCTACCCATTCTGGGAAGGGTTAGGCTAGAATTGAGAAGAAAGATGTCATTGACATGGTGGTGTTGGATTTTGTAGGAGTAGTCTCACCATTAGGATCTCAAGAGCGCTGACCACTGACGGTGGAGTTGGAGGGCCAACTGACAAAGGTAGATAGGGAATGTTAGCTATAGTGGGACTAGATTATGTATCCTGATGGCCTAGGCTATGGGTGCATAATAGGATGATGACTGCACTTATCAAGCGATGGTACATCAATACCATGACATTTCATTTTCTCCTAGAGAGGAAATGATTACTTTGGAGGATGTGTGGAGGATCTTACGGATACAAATCCAAGGACCAGTCCCTCAGTATAGAATAGAGGACAACAAGCATTATATGGAGTTATCTTTTAGGAGGCCCCTGAGGAGGATACCAAGATATAGGACATGGATACCCTGGTAGTCGGTGGTTGATAGGAGGCTGAGAAGGATAACACTATTTCTGGCAGGATTGATTGGTGGGAGGATGCTGGTAGACCTGGCCGGACACAAGTTTGGGATGTGATGGTCTAAGGTACTAGCAGAGATGATCAAGGAGGGGAATATCTTTTTCTAGTGGTATATTGTTGATGCAGAGCATCCTTCACACACATTGATGCAGAGAATCCTTCACACACTTCAACATAATAGGATCCATCTGATCCAATCTTCATTTCATTATAATAACAATTTATTAGAGACATCTCACAAGATCAAACCCATCATTGATTAGAAAACAAATTAATTCATTATCAAAACTTGTTGTCCACACTGCCATGTTTTACCGATCAACACTCAATCATCTGTAACTTTTGTTCTGAAATATATCATCAAATCCCTTTGGTGAGTTTGTGGAGAATTAGGATAACCACAACATATATCAAAATTATAAGGATCCAACAGTTAGATAAAAATTTATCATCTCTGTACCAAGACCTATTTTCTGTCATTAAACAGGAAGTTCATTTTCCCAATCCGCCTAGGGTATCATATATCTTTCTCAAAACAACTCCAAACGATACCAAACCAATTCTATCTGAAGAATATATGAATCTAGTTTCTGAATATGTAAACTATTTATTTTTACCAATCATAAATAATTATACCATCACAACTCTTTTCTTGAAACTCCATTGAAGAGGGTTTAAAACCAGTCTTCACTAAAAATGTCATAAATTCCACAAATCATCATGAAATTGAACCAAACCAAAAGGAAATGAAATATTAATCAAATATATTTCCAATGAATATAATTAGAGTTCTTGAATCTTCCATATGCATTTTTACCATGCATTTCAATATGACTATTCTCAGAAATCCTGAATCTGCAAATACTAACTTTCACGAAAACAAATACTAACTTTCACGAAAAACCTCATAAATTCCTCCAAAATTAATAAAAATTGATCAAACAAAAAGTATAAGAAAGAGGATTCATTATACTATCTAACCATTACTATATTATAGGGTTTCCAGGCCGTACATGGCCGTACAAGGCTTGGAAATAGCAACTTAAAAAAAAAAACCAATCAAAATGAGAGATTCAAACTCACTTAATTGCTCCAAAATGTTCTCCCCTTTCTCTATTACCTCCAATATGATTTGGTTCGACCAATACATAATATTTATACATATTTAGGTAGTTAGAAACCACTTAACCACCCTTATGACCTTTCATCTTCCTTTTGACAACTTTTAATGCCTTTTTGCATTGTTTCATGCTTTACAATTTTTATGCATTTTGACAAATTTAATGAAAATTAATAAAAATGACTCCACACTTTGTAAAATCACCGTAGACATGTCCAAATAACCTATTTAAGATCTTTTACAATGATTTTTTTTTACTTTTCATGGATTTTTATACAAATTTGACCTTTTAACCAATCTAGGTATTTGAATGTCAACTAAATGACACTTTCACATTTTTATTTGACCTTAGGAATTAAATTTGATTCTATTACATAGAATATAAAATTAAAACATATGGATTAACATATTACATTTAAAATATCCCTCAGGATCTTCTGCAATGTTGTGATGTCTAGGTGCTCCTGCACCATACTGCCGACCTTGAAATCTTTCCAAGTCTCTTGGAAAAAGAAACCAACAACACATCATTTCCCTTGATGCCTATGTCTCTATCTTCATCTTTGCCTAAACTTTACCTTTTTCCTCAACAAATTTGTCTTCAAGGACACATGACTGTCCTTTTCATCATCTTCTCTAATGCCCCTATCAATGGAGCATCAATGGTTGCAACTCAAAGGTTCCAAAAAAAAATCCACCACACTTCTTGCTGCTACACAACTACCAACATACTGCCATCTTACCCATCCAAGACCCTGGAAGATGCACTACCACCCTCTCTTAGTGGTTTCTCTCTTTGCACCTTCTACCCAACTTCATCTTGACGGAGACAATATCAAGACCCCTTCTTAGGTCTTCCACACACACCTTCATAAAATTCCTTACTGCAGCTTTGATAGATAATAACCCTGCAACCAAAACAAGTACACAAACCACAAACAACCAACCCAGATCTTTTTTTGGGCTCTGATACCAATTTGATGCAGACCATCCTTCACACACATTGATGCAGAGCATCCTTCACACACTTCAACATAATATGATCCATCTGATCCAATCTTCATTTCATTATAATAACAATTTATTAGAGACATCTCACAAGATCAAACCCATCATTGATTAGAAAAAAAATTAATTCATTATCAAAACTTGTTGTCCACACTGCCATGTTTTACCGATCAGCACTCAATCATCTTTAACTTTTGTTATAAAATATATCACCAAATCCCTTTGGTGAATTTTTGGAGAATTAGGATAACCACAACATATATCAAAATTATAAGGATCCAACGGTTAGATAAAAATTTATCATCTCTGTACCAAGACCTATTTTCTGTCATTAAACAGAAAGTTCATTTTCCCAATCTGCCTAGGGTATCATATATCTTTCTCAAAAAAACTCCAAATGATACCAAACCACTTCTATCTGAATAATATATGAATCTAGTTTCTTAATATGTAAACTATTTATTTTTACCAATCATAAATAATTATACCATCACAACTCTTTGCCTGCAACTCCATTCAAGAGGGTTTAAAACCAGCCTTCACTAAAAATGTCATAAATTCCACAAATCATCATAAAATTGAACCAAACAAAAAGGAAATGAAATATTACTCAAATATATTTCCAATGAATATAATTAGAGTTCTTGAAACTTCCATATGCGTTTTTACAACACATTTCAATATGACTATTCTCAGAAATCCTGAATCTGCAAATACTAACTTTCACGAAAAACCTCATAACTTCCTCCAAAATTAATAAAAATTGATAAAACCAAAAGTATAAGAAAGAGGACTAATTATAATATCTAACCATTACTATATTATAGGGTTTCCATGCCGTACAAGGCCTGGAAACAGAAACTTAACAAAAAAAACCAATCAAAATGAGAGATTCAAACTCACTTAATTGCTCCAAAATGTTCTCCCCTTTCTCTATTATCTCCAATATGATTTGGTTCAACCAATAAATCATATTTATACATATTTAGGTAGTTAGAAACCACTTAACCACCCTTATGACCTTTCATCTTCCTTTTGACAACTTTTAATGCCTTTTTGCATTGTTTCATGCTTTACAATTTTTATG
>MU224173.1:1035599-1060329 GCA_018584345.1 Thuja plicata
TCTTACCCATCCAAGACCCTGGAAGATGCACTACCACCCTCTCTTAGTGGTTTCTCTCTTTGCACCTTCTACCCAACTTCATCTTGATGGAGACAATATCAAGACCCCTTCTTAGGTCTTCCACACATACCTTCATAAACTTCCTTACTGCAGCTTTGATGGATAATAACCCTACAACCAAAACAAGTACACAAACCACAAACAACCAACCCAGATCTTTTGCTGGGCTCTGATACCAATTTGATGCAGAGCATCCTTCACACACATTGATGCAGAGCATCCTTCACACACTTCAAAATAATAGCATCCATCTGATCCAATCTTCATTTCATTATAATAACAAATTATTAGAGACATCTCACAAGATCAAACCCATCATTGATTAGAAAACAAATTAATTCATTATCAAAACTTGTTGTCCACACTGCCATGTTTTACCAATCAGCACTCAATCATCTGTAACTTTTGTTCTGAAATATATCATCAAAATCCCTTTAGTGAGTTTGTGGAGAATTAGGATAACCACAACATATATCAAAATTATTAGGATCCAATGGTTAGATAAAAATTTATCATCTCTATACCAAGACCTATTTTCTGTCATTAAACAAAAAGTTCATTTTCCCAATCCGCCTAGGGTATCATATATATTTCTCAAAACAACTCCAAACGATACAAAACCAATTCTATCTGAAGAATATATGAATCTAGTTTCTGAATATTTAAACTATTTATTTTTACCAATAATAAATAATTATACCATCACAACTCTTTGCCTACAACTCCGTTGAAGAGGGTTTAAAACCAGTCTTCACTAAAAATGTCATAAATTCCACAAATCATCATGAAATTGAACCAAACCAAAAGGAAATGAAATATTACTCGAATATATTTCCAATGAATATAATTATACTTCTTTAATCTTTCATATGCATTTTTACCACGCATTTTAATATGAATGTTCTCAGAAATCCTAAATCTGCAAATACTAACTTTCACGAAAAACCTCATAACTTCCTCCAAAATTAATAAAAATTGATCAAACCAAAAGTATAAGAAAGAGGATTAATTATAATATCTAACCATTACTATATTATAGGTTTTCCAGGCCGTACATGGACATACAAGGCCTGGAAACAACAACTTAACAAAAAAAACCAATCAAAATGAGAGATTCAAACTCACTTAATTGCTCCAAAATGTTCTCCCCTTTCTCTATTATCTCCAATATGATTTGGTTCGACCAATACATCATATTTATACATATTTAAGTAGTTAGAAACCACTTAACCACCCTTATGACCTTTCATCTTCCTTTTGACAACTTTTAATGCCTTTTTGCATTGTTTCATGCTTTACAATTTTTATGCATTTTGACAACTTTTATGACACTTAATAAAAATGACTCCACACTTTGTAAAATCATCCTAGACATTTCCAAATAACCTATTTAAGACCTTTTACAATGATTTTTTTCCTTTTCATGGATTTTTATACAAATTTGACCTCTTAACCAATCTAGGTCTTTGAATGTCAACTAAATGACACTTTCACATTTTTATTTGCCCTTAGGCATTACATTTGGTTCTATTACATAGAATATAAAATCAAAACATATGGATTAACATATTACATTTAAAATATCCCTCATGATCTCCTGCAATGTTGTGATGTCTAGGTGCTCTTGCACCATACTGCCAATGTTGTGATGTCTAGGTGCTCCTGCACCAATTTTCCTTGGATAGTTATATCAAAATCTACACATAGTTGTGTATCATGGGGTGCAGAATATAGGGACAGAGGTCACACTGCTACTAGTGTGGGCTTGGGAGCATATCCCAGTGCTCTGACTGATGAGGGTGTGAAAGGCTCGACAACTAGGAGAGCCTTATGCATGCAGGTATAGGCTACTGCTGAGGAATACCTTTATGGGCCAGACAAGATATTAGCAGTGACTTATCAATGAGATCCAAGTTTTATGTTGGACATCGTACAAAGCATGTGAGCCGTGGGGAGTGATGGACTGGAAGGTGGGAGGGGAGGATGGTTTTGAGGACTTTATTTATCTTTCATATGCTCAGACTAAATGTTTCCTACTGGGAGGACAATCCACCAAATAGAGTGTTACAGGCCATCCTGGGTGATGAGATAGTTTGGATTACAAGGGGTGGTGGCAGAGGATGGGATACATCCTCATGTCACTAGGGAGGTTGGAGTCTAGGGCAGGTACATAGATTCTCTTACTATGAGGGTGACATGGAGGACTTTGGCATGGGTTGACTACGTGGCTAGGCCTTACATAGTGAATGCAGGGATGACAGTAGAGTATGTGGCCTAGTGGGCCGCACATGCACCTTTATGACTCACATACCTGGTACAGGTGGCTTCTCATGAGCATCCTATAGGTGATATGGAGGTCAATGATGGGACATCATTAGGGGATGCCTTAGATACTTCAAAAAAAGGATAGATGAGGAGACCTTAGAGGAGATGAGTCTGGCCACAGATGGAGGCATAGGAGGAGGAGGAGGGGGAATAGGATGAGGGGCCACAGGGACCACTAGGAGATGGGTCAGATCAAGCACCTCAGGTGCCTATATAGGGATAGGATTAGGAAAATTAGGTGTTGATACAGGGATAGGTACCACAGGGGCCATAGGGGCCACCCACAAGATATGTGTCACATGAGACACATGATACTATCATCGGAGAGTGAGACAACCTACAGACCGAGTGTGCATGATTATGTGGGCTATTAGGGATGGCACAGGTGTTAGAGTCCATCCTACAGATGGAGATGGATAGGATACAAGGCTTTTTTTCTATAGAGAAAGCATGGGTGGATAGGGACAAGGGTGCACTTGACACCCTACAGGGAAAAGTAGACTCAGGAAAGTTCTCCATGATGGACTTGACAAAGGATGTTTCTAAGCTACAGATAGAGATTGTAACACTTGCAGACCAGTTGGGTACCCTCACAAAGCAGATGGAGCAGGCTATAGAGTAGGTTAGTTCATTGACCTCTGAGACAGATGCAACATAGAGGCAGGTTGAGGCATACAGGACAGAGAAATAAATCACTTGACACGAAGCCAATGCAAGTGGGGCTAGTCAAGTGGTAGCAGAGGCCTTTGTAGTGCATAGAGATGCAGCTAGGGAAGGCAGGGAGGCAGCCCACTATTTAGTACCTGAGGACCAAACACAGACATTCACAAAGCGGTCTCGGTCACAGAGCACAGGGCGGGCTTCTCAGGGATTAGTTGGGATTCCACCACGCCACCACTAGGATAGGGAGGAGGACCATCATATCCGCTAGCATGATCTTATCAGAGGATTTTGTGACACACATTTTTTTATTTTTAGATGAGTTGTATATGTATATCAACACCTAGGTGCATGACGATGTATTTATTGATGACATGCATTGTATTTATGGACATGATTTTATATATATGATGTTTGATTGATGATTTTATGATTCTATATGTTGATCTATAGGAAGTTATGATGCATATGCTTATATGAGTATTGAAATTGATGTTTGCAGGATGTGATGTTTTATGATTATGTATATATAGGATGAGATGTTTAGATGCATGTACCTAGATGTATGTTTATGCATTTGATGTATATTGTAGTATTTTTGATGAGATGTAATGGATGCATTTAATATGTTATAAATGTTTTATGATGCAATGTATATAAGTGCAATGATCCTAAAGAAAATGTAGGGATGGTATGAAAAATGTAGTGGATACAACAGGACCCGTGTTTTTGGTGTGTACCACATTCAACTGATGAACTAAACATCCAGACTATAAAGGACCAGGAAAGGAAGGTTATCATGATGATGCCTCAGAGTGTTAGTGTGATGGTGAGGAGACTAGAGATGTCATGAATATACAATAATAAAACCAAGCGATTAATTATACCCGAGTATGTACAAAGATTGCTGACGAGACTTGATTGTATCTTGCTTTGTGATGTGTGTGATAGTGTTGGAACACCCAGGAAATAGGGTTTTGGGAATGACATGGAGGAAAAGGATGGAGGAAACAATATTTTAATAGATAATGGAATGGTCCATTATTTGTGACGCATGTTGCCAGGTTTTCATCACCCATACTTGTCCAAGGCACCTGATTGCCAATTTTTCACCATTGGACAACATTTTTTCCTTTACTCTTCTTTCTGATTTTTTTTATTTTTTTTGATCTTGTATAAGCGCCTGTTTGCCAGGTTTTCACCAGGATGACCATTTTTTCAGCTTCTTTTTCTACTTTTTTGAGTTTTTTTTAGGACTTTTTACATTATTTTTGTACTTTTTTCAGGACTTTTTATACTTTTTATGGATTTTTTTAGATAACTAGAATGAATAACTAGATGTCATGCATAGAAGCACTTGAGGTGAATGGTGTTGATAGGATCATTCAAGGGTTCTCCTTTAGGATTGGAGAGTTGATATGCCCTAGAACTGAAGCATGCAGTGACAATGTATGAGCCTTTCTAGGTTACCTTGAATTTACCTTTCTTTTCTCGATCAGTACATACTTTTTGATTTTCCTTTAGCACAAAGTCCCCTACCTCAAACTAGCGTGGATGGAATTTATTATTATAGTTCCACTTGAGTCTATTTTGATAAACAATTACGTGATCATAGGCTTGCTGACACTTTTCATCTAGTAGATCAAGCTGTGTGAGTCTTGCTACTCAGTAATCTTCATCATTGATCAAGCGTCTCGTGATACTCAAAGGGATGGTAGTTTGACCTCAATTGGTAAGACAACTTTGACACCGTAGACTAGGGAATATGGAGTGGTTCCTTTAGGAGTATGGTATGAAGTGCAATATGCCCAGAGGGCGGGGTTAATTTGGAGATGCCAGTTGTGGCCAGTATCATTGACAACTTTTTTGAGGATTTGAGAATGGTCTTATTTCTTTCCTCATCTTGGCTGTTACCTTGAGGAAAATATAGACTAGAGAAATAGTGATGGATATGGAGGCGAGCACATAGATCACTGACGTGTTGATTTTCAAATGGTTTTTCATGATTTGTGAAGATAGTGGAGGGTATGCCAAAGAGGAAAACGATGTGGTAGAGGATGACTTTTGAGATCTGGACACCTGTAGTGAGGGTGAATGGAATTTCTTTAACCCACTTTGTAAAGTACTCTGTTGTTTTTATTATGTATTTGTGGCCTTCAGAAGAGAGGGGGTAATCTTACCAACAAGGTCAAAACCCCAACAAGCAAAAGGCCAAGGGGCGCAATAGGTCGGAGGTCCTGTGCAAGCGCATGGATCAAATTAGCATGCTATTGACAAGGTACGCACTTCTTGACAAACTCACAAGCATCATGTTCCATTGTAGACCAATAGTATCCTATCTGTAAAATTTGCTTGGCTAGGACCATGCCACTCCTGTGGGAAGTGGAAATTCTAGCATGTACCTCTTGTAAAGCTTGGGCAGCCTCATTTTCATCTAAACATCTAGAGAGCACATTGTGATAGCCCTAACGATAAAGGGTATAGTGGGAAGCTCTATGAATAAATTTTTGGCATTGGTTTGTGGTGATATGAGGTGATATGATACCATTTTGTACATAAGCCTGGATATTGTGGTACCATGGGGACTGGGGACCAACCAAGACACATACGCGAATTGATTCATCATTTTCATAAGTGGGAGCATGAAGTTTCTCAACTAAGAATTTGTACTATGTAGACTCGTGAGGAATATCTAAGAGGGAGTCAATTGTGGCCTTTATGTCAGTAGCCTTGTTCTGCAAGCATGGTACTTGTGTTATCTGCAAGTGGAGGAAATGCTCTTTCAGCTTGTCAGCCATCTCTGTATATGGAATCAATTTGTCATCTTTGGTTTGATACTTATCCAAGACTTGTTTGATGATGAGTTGGGAATTTCCAAAGACATGTATATCTGTGATGTTCCATTCTATATCCATGTGGAGTCTTGCAACTAGTACCTCATATTCTGCAATGTTGTTCATGCAGGGAAATCCCAATTTGAATGACATAGGGATGTAGTCACCTTGCGATGTGACAAAAAGTATTCTTGCCCCTGCACCATGGGTTGTGTATGATCCATCAAAGTAGAGTTGCAAGTGGTTTTCTCTTCTATCATGTACAAATGCTCATTTGGAAATTCTATGATCAGAGGATATGTATCCACCAATGGTGCTTCTTCTAGCTGATTTGTGATGACTTGTCCTTTAATGGCTTTTTTGTCTACATATAGAATATCAAGCTTGCTTAGCAATATAACCCATATTTCCATTCAACCTGTGAGAGTAGTCTTAGAGAGTAGGTACTTGAGAGGGTCCACTTTTGAAATAAACTTGGTTGTATGACTAAGCATGTAGTGGAAAATCTTTTGAGTGGCGAAAACCACTGCTAGACATGATTTTTCCATAGGGGAATAATTGAGCTCATAACCCACTAAGGTCTGACTGATGTAATAAATGGCTCTTTCCTTGCCTTCATCATACAACTGAGCAAGGAGTGCCCCCAGTGTTGTTGTAGTAGTATAAATATACAAGATTAGAAGTTGGTCAGGTACAGGTGGTACCAAGATGGGTGGATTAGCCAAGTATTCTCTGATCTTTTAAAAACTCTTCTAACATTGAGGATCCCAGTTGAAATTGTTATCTTTTCGCAGGAGATGAGTAAATAGTTGGCACTTGTTTGCTAACTGAGAAATAAAATGGCGTACAGATTATAACTTTCCTTATAGGCTGTGCAGTTGCTGAAGTGTTTTTGGTGGAGGCATTTGTATGATAGCTTGTACCTTTTTTAGATCTATTTAAATACCTCTTCTGGATACGATGAATCCAAGGAGCTTTCCTGATGTGACCCCAAAGACACACTTCTTAGGGTTGAGCATTAGGCCATAGTGTCCAATCCTGTCGAAGATGCATTCTAGAATATCTAGGTGATCTTACCTTTTAACAGATTTAGCCAAGAGATCATCTACATAGTCCTTAAGGATCTTGTGAATCATGTCATGGAAAATGACTGTCATGACCCTCTGATAGGTTGCCCCAATGTTCTTCAAACCAAATGGCATCATATTATAGCAGATGGTGCCCCAATGGGTTGTGAATGTTGTCTTGTGTTGATCATCTTCTGCAATACATATTCGGTTATATCCTAAAAAGCCATCCATGAGTGACAACATCTCATGTCCTGATGTGAGGTCTACTATCATGTCTATGTTTGGCAATGGGAAATCATCCTTGGGACATGCCTTATTGAGATCTTGGAAATCTGTACAAATCTGGATTGATTTATCAAGTTTAGATACCAACACCATATTGGAGATCCATTCAAAGTATTCAATGGCATGAATTATCTTGGCTTGGAGTAGTTTTTCTAGATCTTCTTTGATGAGTAGTGCTACCTTGGGGTGCATCTTTTAGAGCTTTTGTTTGACAGGTTTGATGTTGGGGTCCATTGCTAGATGGTGAACCACCAAGTTAGGGTCTAATCTTGTCATCTGGGCATAAGACCATGCAAATGTATCTATGGATTCTTGTAAGAGAGCGAAAAGAGCCGATTCTTCTACTTCTATAAAGGAGGCTACAATGTAAGTGATGCGAGGATAATCCACTGTACCCAGATTGATGGGTTTTGTTCCTTCGATGAGGATCAATGATTGCTCAAGCCTATAATCATGGATTAGAGGAAGAGGAGAGTCTTGATCATTTGGCACCTTGGGGAGGTTTTTCCCAGTGGATATGCCCTTTGTTTTTAATTTTTTATGATCACATAGTGATCCAGAGGGGTTTTTGCAACGGGATCAATTTTTCTCTTTTTTATTTTTGTTTTCTACTTCATTTTTGTGGTTGAAGTCCTCCTCTTCCCCAGAGCATGCCTTTGGATCCAGTTTGTAGACATGTTTTGAATCTTGCCCCCATTCATTTCTCTATTCAATGGCTCCTATGAATCTTACGAGTGCATCCTCGCTTTGGAACTTGTCAATGTGTATCACACTTGGTTGGTCCCAGTCTATGAGTTCGGGATGTAGGAGGGGAAAGTCAATGAAATTAATGGAGAGTTGATGGAGGATAGAATTGCCCAGGAAGATGTCATCATCAATATTTTCATAGGCTTTCACAATTTTCTCTTCAGGGACATCTTCAAATTCAAATATTTGTCCCAGGGGTCTATAGTGGGTATAACTATTGTCATTAGTTCCCCTAATCATGGTAGAATCCATACCAAGGCCTAAGTTCTTTTCTTGTTTCGTGGGTAAAAAAGGGTCTTTCATTCTTTCTCTTCAGCACCCAAGGTGCCACCTTGATAGTTCCTATTTTTTTTGTAACCAGCTTGTGAGTTGAAGGGTATTTTCCTTTAAAATAATTGAGGAAACCAATGTCTAGGGGTGGCATATCTGTATAAAGCCACCGATTGATGTCTTGTGCCATCTCCTGGCTACTCAAAATGCCATTTGAGATAAAAGTGGTAGGGCCCAATTATTCTATTTACAACTTGCTCTGGTTTTTTATGTTCTTGTCTGGTCTCCCTTGGTTGGGGATAAACTAGGAATGCTCCAACTATGAAGGAATTAGATAGGTTGTACTCCCCACAACCCTGGTTGTTGATCTAGACCATGGAAAGGGCGGAAGAGAGGATTGTTTCTAGAGCTGAATGGATTCAAGATGAACTGGAAAAAGAGGTGCCAATGTCAATCCTAGAATAGTAATTGGAATGTGGGAAGGAGGTTTCCAACACATTGTAGTATGTGAAGGGCTTGGGATCTGCACGGATGGTGATTTTAGTGCTTTTATATGGGAATTTGATGCACTAATGGTAGGTGGATGGGACAGCTTGCATAGAATGGATCCATGGGCATCCAAGGAGCATGTTGAAGGGAAGGTCAAGATCAACAATGTGACATACCATATCTTGGATTGTAGGGCCTACCTTGATGGGAAATGAAATGGTGCCTTCAGAAGTGCACTCTAGATTATCATAGGCTTTGATGGTAATGACATCATTTATTATATTTTCTTTAGTGCAGCCCAACTTTTTGATGAATTTTAGAGTACACAGATTTAGGGCCGAACCATTATCTATCATGACTCACTTGATGGAAAAATATTTACCCATGACATCAATACAAAGTGGAAGGTTATGATCAAGTTGTTCTTAGGGTATGTTTGTTGGTTTAAAGGAAACCTCACAAGATGTAGAAAAGTGGTCAACAAGGTTCTGGAATTCAGTGAGGTTGATGTCACTGGGAACACATGATTCTTGTAGGGCTTTATTGAGGATCTCTTGATATGTGGGTGAGTTGTAGAGGAGATATAGGATGGAAATTTGGGCATGAGTATTCCCTAGGTGTTCTAATAGGCTGTATTGGGTACCAGAAGATAGAGCGGTACTTGCACCTATGACTATTATTCTACCTCGACGAATGGTGACTGCGCATTGGTTATCAGTGCCCTTGACATGAATGACATTGATGGATGAATGGACTTGAGATATGCAGCCAATGAGATTATCATAGTTGATATATGCATTTGTATAATCTTTTTTGTTGGCATTGTCTCCTTGTTTACCCTTCCCCTGGTCAGAGGATTGAGCGGGATTTCCTGGTCCTTTACCTGAGGTGTGCTCAGGAAATGCATTTTGATAGATTTTAAGGCTCACATTTGGCGATGGTTGGGAAGGAGAGTCCACTTCAATCTCTTGCGGTTGACAAGATCCTAGATGTAGTGTTTTAGCTTTATGCATTTGATGGTGATGTGTCCCTTAACACAATGGTAACCATAGTACTCATTCTCTTTATACCATGCAGGCTTAGGTGTTGATTCATCAAGTGGCTATGTTTTTGGGTACACGACTTGGTTGGCTTGGACCATTTTGTGGAAGATGACATATATGGGTTCACCCAAGAGGGTAAACATGTGTTGTGGTGCATTCTGAGTGCAAGGACTTGGTTTCCATGTGGGATTGATATAGCGTTCGTCTGGTTTAGAGGACCTTGGTATTTGGGTTGATATGATGTCCCTGGAGGAGGATAGATAGTCGCACCTTGGGGGCATATATTTTGATGGGTCGTTGGTTGGTGATATGTGGGAGTAGGCTATTTATACATGAGAGGGGGTTGAGGGTATACTGGTGGTGCTTGCTAATAAGTTTGGGTAGGTGTGTTAGGACCGGCTACCATAATTTGAACGTGTTTGGTGTTAGTGGCTCCGTCAGTTACTGCATTATTGTTCTTGTTCTAGTACCATGATCAATCATTATTATGTTTTTCAAGATGGTATTCTTTGTAGTTCTTGATGGCACTATCTTCTATGAGACCCCATTTGAGATCCATGCCTTTGATTCTAATATCTTGATAAGTTTGTATATAATTCATGCACATATGATAGGCAAGCTTAAGATGGAGGTTGTTAATAAATATTTTGATGAGATGTTGCTTAGGGGGTTGATAGGAAAACCTTGTAGTAAGCCCTTTCCAATGTTGAAAGTAATCAGACAAGGTCTCTCATCCCTTCTATTTAGAATGACATAAATGAAGGTGGGAGAGTTCATTCTCTACGTTGTGCACATATAGAAGATTTTGTAGAACCACTCAAGAGAGGTCCCTACTAAGCTCTTGGGAAATAGTCTCATGAGGAAATTATCACTATAGGCCACTTCTTGGCATGCCATGTAGAATTCTTTCACGTGGCTCACATGATCTCCCTTCCCCTGATATTTATCAAACTTGGGTGTTTCAAAGGGCCCGAGGAAGGGTATTGCAGTGAAAAATTGATCAAATGGGTAAGAACACACTTCTTTAAACTTGAATGTTTTATCTTCGGTCCCTACTTTTAGTTCTTTGAGAGTGTTCTTCATTTCCTCCCATTCGTGATTGATTTGTGGGGGAGGAGTATTAACCCTGATTACATTGGTTCCTTGGATCTGATATGGATCAAATGGAAAATATGGGGGACTTTGTGGAGGATACTATGGTGTTTGGTATGAAGGTTTTTGGTTAGGATAGATGGGCTATTAAGGTGGAAGTTGTGGCTGAAGGGAATATTGTGGTGGAGGAGGCAGCAACACCTGATAGGGTTGTTTTAACTGCTGGAAGTATGCTTGTATTTTTTGAGGCATTGGATAAGTGGGTTGAGCCTATTGTGGGACTGCATAGGGTGGAGGATAGGCATTCTATAGTGGAATGCCCCCAGTGGATATAGTGGTGTTAATGGGAATACTGGAGTCCTATGGTGGTGGAACAATTTGTGATGCAGTGGAAGTTGGTATGGCTAGGTAGTTGGCAAAATTGGTTTGTTGCTACTATGTTGGTTGGATGATAGTGTGCATAATAGTGAAAATATTAGCAAGTTGTTGCAGTGATTGTGTCATGAAGGGATTTTCCCCCTGCATTTGTGGGTGTGGCTACTAGGTATTTTGGATGATTAGTTGTGCAGCTGCGAAGGGGTTGGTTTTTTGCTGTTGTGCTTGGGATGTAAATGGGTTGGCATTTTGCTGTTGTGGTTGTTGTTGTTCAACTTGTTGTTGGATAAGTTATTGTTATTGTTATTGGATTGGTTTTTGTTATTGTATAGGTGGGATGGGAATTTGTGTTATGGTGAAGGGATTGGTATATGTTTGTTGCATGAGAGGATTTGGGTTGAATTGTGTTTTAGGTAGAATTGTTGGCACACATTGCAGTTGTGTTGCTAGTGGAACTGGGAAGGTGGACCCTTGTGGGAATAGTGGTTGGTTGTACTGATTCATGAGTGGCATGCCTATGGTAAATTTTGTTTTCTTCTGTGGGTGTGTGGTGGAAGAAAAAGGAAGAACAGGCATGGAGATTTGGGTGCTTTGATGTTTCAAACTTGGTGGTGCATTTTGAATG
The DNA here is from genome assembly GCA_018584345.1 of Thuja plicata. Taxonomy (NCBI): domain Eukaryota; kingdom Viridiplantae; phylum Streptophyta; class Pinopsida; order Cupressales; family Cupressaceae; genus Thuja; species Thuja plicata. Next base: position 1,047,475 of record MU224173.1, read on the forward strand.
GGTGGAGTGGTGATGGGTGGAATGGTTGTTTGCTGAGTGCTGACTGGTAGTGGTGGGAATTGTTCTACAAATGTTGGGAATGCTTTTGAAAGTGGAGTAACTATGGGTTGAGGAGCTGGAGGTGCTTGCATAGAGATAGGAGGTATTATTTGTGTTGCTAATGTTGGATTAGGAGGCGAGGCTCCCGAGGTAGATGGAGGTTTTGTGTGCATGATGGAGGGCAGGATGGAAGGTTGAACTAATTGTGAAATAAGAGTTCCAACTTGTAGAGCTCACTGAAGTGGATCAACAACTTCATTTCTAATGGGATGATAATGTTCCCCTAGGAGTACCATAGGTTGTGTGATAAGTGTGGGTATAATCCAAGGTGCGAGTTGAAGTCCTTGTTGATGAATGTCTGGGAGTACCCAATTGTTGTTACGTCCACTCATGGAATTCACTATGTGCACATGCCCTAGATTATTGATAAATTTCTCTATGGTACTCATGGTGGGAGTCTCATTAGTATCTACCCAAATGCACTCAATTTGTTCATTGGGCTAAGGCATATAGGATACCATAGTGTTAGTGTGATCAATTGCAGGATTAAATGAACTAGCTACAAGATTAGGGTCCATGTTCTTCCTCTTCTTAGTGGCTCATGTAATAGGTCGCATGAAATGATTACCCTAAGGGGATATAAGATGTAAGATTTAATGCAAGGATGTTCCTAGGAAGCTAAGGATGATGGTTCTGGGAATAGGATTTTAGACGATGCATCTAGGATGATGAGTATGATCCTAAGGACTAAGGATGACTTGATCTATGCAAGGATTAATGTTTTATTTCCCTAGTGTAAGATCAAGTGGATGTGATTGTCTACCTACAATAGACTTGTGATCTTCAATGGGTGGGATTCTCTGTCAATGCGAACCAAACTTTTGATCAAGGTGATGAGGTTGCAAAGTCAAAAGGGGATTATCCTAAATAATGCTTAGTTTAAGGACACTTAAGGATGGGGTTTTGATTAGGATGTAGGTTCTAAGAAACTCAAAATGGGATGCAACACCAAGTGAGGGATGCGATTAGGGATGCTTTGGATGATGGTCAGGATGATGCTAGGTTGACTAGGATTGGATTAGATTATGTTGGATTATCCTAGGATGACTATGTGATGTGCTTCTAAAGATGAAAACCTAAGGTAGGTCCTAAAAATACATGATAAGTGATCCTAGGAGGAGGAGGAATGGTTGTTTGTTGTGGTAGACCAGATAGTCATATTGCTCAAATCCGATGAAAGCAACATTTAGATGATATTTTCAAATGAAGAGAGAAACCTTATTTTTGTATATCACTTTGTCAAATTCTTCCTGTTTATGAATTTCTTGCTTGATGGAATCAACAATGTGTTGGTACTTGGTAGCCTCTCGGGCTGTATTCTTCTCTTGTCTATGCATGGTGGGTAACAGATTTTTCACCTTCTTGTGATTCTTGGAATTGGTCATGTCCTATAAAAGGATTTGGTTTTGGATGATCAATTGAAGGTTTTAGGACATATCTCATAAAAGACCAAATTTTGAAGATTCTGGCAAATTCTGAAGCTCATGGTAGTCTACAAAAGAATTGTGTTTTAATGATTTGGAAAAAGTTTGATCTCTATTTGATTTTCAATAAATTTGTTCCATGGAAAGAACCAGTTTCATAACAGTCAAATCAAAAAGTAACAGGCATGTGTCTCGAAAACAATCTGACAAGGGACAAAGCAACCTTGAAGGATACAATCAAGTGTGAAACATTTGTTGGTTTGGTATCCCATTCATCTTTTGAATTTTTCAATGTTCTTCAAGAACTTCAAGCACAAGTCTACCTAAGGAATTTGCTTCACATGAAATATTATAGGCCCATTGCTTGGTAGTCCTTTGGCTCACACAACAGTGTCACCCCCGGAAGGGTGCCCATGTTTTTTCCTTTTTCTAGGTATTGTTTCCATGCTATGAAGATCTCTTTCGCAACACAATACCCTAGGATACATATGATGGGAATCTTGGGAGGTGAATCTTCCCTCCCCTTGCACTATAATAAGTCACCATTTGGAGGTGAATCAAGTAGCTTCTATGCCTAGAGTGCTTAGTAAGGTTCTTCATTTGATTGTATCCTCTATGTTCGCACAAACATGATTTAGGCATATAGCCCCATAGAGAATCTTGACAAAAGTGGTCACGCAAACATGATTGAGACCGCGAGGCCACACTTAAGCTAGGAGAGAGCTGAGTATAAGCTCAAATACCAATCAACCCCCGAGGCCTTAACCCCAAAGAGTAAATTTGATCAATGTGAGTTGGAGTGATGTGGCTAACACCTCGTTCTCATGTGGGTCATTCGCGTGAGATTTTTCCCTCAACCGGCAGGCCCATCTAAAGGATTAACTTGAAAAATAATTGGATTAGCAACAAAAAGGAGTTTCGATTTATGATTTTCCCACAAGGGGAAAAGAGCATACTCTCCTATCCAGTATCGTTTTCTCCACAAACATGCAAGACAAGCTAAATTCTTTCCCAAAGATTTAATTGTTTAACACAAAGCAAATGCGTCTAGGTTTTTGATCTTCCCAAGAGGGAAGAGAGCATAATACCCTAACACTTGCTTTGAATTAGACAAAAATATCTCTCTAATTAGTCTAGGTTCCTAAGAAAATAATAACAAGCATGATCTTTAGGTCGATTTATATTGAGGGAACCTACAAGACAAATGTGAGTAATCTTTAGAATTAGTGTCATTTGTGAGCGGTGCTGCAACACAAATAGTTAGTAGTTTCAAAAATTTAGCCTTTGACAAGCATTGAAAACACAAAACCACTCAAAAATTTGTTAGAACATGACAAATAAAAGTCTGACAGAGCGCAGACGTTGGTTTAGGGCACAAACGTCGATTCTGTGTTTTATCCCAAAAATGATAGAAACAACAAAATAAATCACAAAAGATAGAGAACTAGAAAAATGCTATACCAATGCAGACACTGGTCTGTGAAGCACAAACGCCAAACGGTGATTGCTCTAAATTGATATTTTTGCGTAGACATTGAAACATGAACCAACATTTGTGCAGACACTGCTATACCTACAAGGCCAAAAAAAATAGCAAATACAGGCAAACATAGTTATTATTCTTTCTCTCTTAGCTCTCAAATTGACCAAAAAACCTAGGCTGGGACTTCTCAACCCTTAAAAATTGATGTTCTTTAATGATTTATCAATACTTTGTTCCCTTTAATAAAATTTTGACATTATAACTGCTTGTAAAATTGATTTCGGCTAAAAACCAGAATGTTAAAACACCAAAAAGTAGTGGGAAACACAATAGAACTTGACAAATAAAATGTTAGGTTTGTTAATCTTAAGAAAAAGAGTAAAAAATAGAGACACCGATTCTAGTTGCACAGATGCCATTTTAGCACAGATGTCGAACGATGGTTTAGGAAGAACCAATGTTTGCACAGATGCATTTGTGTAAATAAGAGATGTTGATCCATGAGTTTGGAGAAAATGAGAGAGAAACACAAGAAAATTAGAAGGATTTTAGGGACGTGGGTTCCACCAAGCATGCCTGAATGTAGTATGAGGAAATATTCAACCTGTTGGGAGCAAGCTCAAACATAAAATGTTAGCAGGTTAGCACATACAAATCATGAAATAAGCAAGAGCCAACAAGAAATATTCATAACATCAAATTGAGCTAAAACAAGTTAGTGCACCCTATATTACTTATTTGATTTGCTCATTTGGATTGGATGTGAGTGTGCTCTCTCAAAAAAAAATGGAGTGGATCCCCATTGCAATGAAAATGTGGATGCCAAGATTGGAAGAAAACAAGAGATTCAAGGACTAGTATGAAGAACTAGTCTCAAATTCTTCTCAAAGATGATATTCTAAATTATGAAATTGATATGCAAGACAATGAAAGAAAATATGATTCATTAAACATTAGATTAGCATGTAACTTCTAAGTCATTTCAGAGTGAAGAGCATGAAAACTAGAAATGAGCTTCTAATACTAAAATAGCATAATAACAATGCAAAATGAGAGATGCAAATACAAGAAGAGGAGGCCTCTATTTATAGATTTTTGGGAGAGAAGAGAAGGGATGGAATGAGGTGTCACCTATGTGGAATCCACATAAGAGCAACATAAGGGACGCATGGGCTTGGAAGGGATGACCATTTGGAGTCAAACATAGCATTAAATGTTTGAGTGGCTCAAGATTTTCAAGTGGGGGACAAATATGTAAGAGTATTTAAGAGGAATGGGTGACCATTTTGGAGAGAATTTTCACACATGTGTGAGCATTATATTAGCATTAAAAGGGTTAGGAATCACCTTTTTAAGTAGGATTGAAGGATGTTTAGGTGGGGAAGTATGTTTAGGAAGTGAGGTGATGGGTGCAGCGTAGGAATAAGGTAGGCTTAGGGTAGACATCTATCTTGGATTAATAGGTTTCTACGTTGGGTTTAGATTATAGTTCAAATTAGATTTGAATAAATCATAGCTTAGAAGAATTAGGGACATGGAGAATTTTTCAATAAATATAAATTTATCCAAAGGGGGATTTTGTGAGGCAAATGTATTTAAATTAAATACATTAGGATAGTATTTAGGTTATTGATAAATACTAATAATGAAACTATTTAATTGGTTAAATTAAATAGTTAGATGAACAAAAGGGAATTTAATATTAATATTTTTGGATGTCTACAAATATTTAATTCCTCCCTTGAGCTACGCATAGGTTGGGCATCATGAGGTGCCATAAGGGATGAAATGATTTGGAAAGTAAGTTCACAGGACCTGGCACAATATCTACAAGATTGGTCATGAGCACTATGGTTCCATTTTGTTTTGCTTGAAATTTGGGAAGGTTTAGGATCAATCGGCATGGGCTTCTTTCCTTCCTTAGTAGGAGGAATAGAAGGAACCTTGCTAGGTTTAGAGATAGAGGATATTGGAAATTTTTAGGATATAGGTGGTGGACCTAAAGCATAATTAGGAGGAATGAAAGGTGTGGGAAGGAGTCAGGGTCTAAGACAAGGAGACGAGACATCCTTACGTTTCCTCAATTTGGAAATCATTTCATGTTGTAACTTTTGAAAAGATTGGAAGAAAATATCTTGTTGAGGTTGCAATGATTGAGGTGTTTGAGGCCATAATAAGTCAAGGTCAAAGTTTCCATGACATGTTAAAGGTTTATAGAGACTATGATTGATCATAATAATCTCTCTATTATGGGGAAAATTCAAACACTTATAGGAGAAGCAATAGCTTTCATGGAAGTAAGCTAAGGACGTCGAGTCTCACTTGGAATTTACTAGAGGTTAGGATAATGGAAAAGGTGACATCTAATCACTTGTTACCAACATAAAAGTGAAGGGTAATAGAACTATTGGTAGGAAAAGTAAAACCATTATGAGTCTTAATCATAATAATGGATTTTTTTATAAGTTTCTTGATGGAATTATCTTCTTAAAATATGTTCCTTAGTTATAATATTCACAATGCAAACAAGTTCAATAAGCACTCCTTGAAATAACTTACCATTAATCTTTGCGAAAATGTAAAGAGGACCATCGGGTGCCTTAATAATTTTGTTAGAATCAAAGGTAATGCAATGTTCAGGTTTAGGATTAGGTTTGTGTTTGTATTTGGATTGGTCAATAAGATTGAAAATATTTTTAGCTACACTAAATGTAGCATCAACATTCATAATCATAAAGTTACTAGGCTCAAAGATATTGATGGAAGAATAAGGAAATAAATTGGTTGGTTCAACAATGTTGGTAGAGTGAGAAGGTAAGTGATTGGTATATATTTTCAAGTTTTTACTAGGGGTGTGACATATTTTTTTCCTTTATCATTGACTGTAGTACCCCCACCGAGGAACCCTTGGCACAAGGAAAAAATACATGCTAAAATATATAGAATAATTTAAAAATAAATAAAAATAAAATAGCAATGTACTACAATAAATTATGCAACACATATAATCCTCTTTTGTTATATCATATAAACAAAATCATAAGGATAAAGAGATTATACTAATGTTCAATTTCATTTAATGAATGATTATCATTAGTGCATACCTAAATATTGCTACCTATTTTTGCAAGGTGACCACCATGTCCAATGCTTGTAACTGCACATATGTCTATCCAACTAGATGCAAATATTAGATACATGGTAATAAATATACCCTTCATTAATATATTTTCAAAGTGAATTATCATTGAGAAGAAGTAAATTAATGTCTTTTAAACCTAAAGGAAAACTTAAAAGGGGTCGAACCTAATTCTCAGGGGCTCATAAGTGATGCTCTTGCCTATGTTATTGTTAAGTTTTTAGGATAGCTAGAAATGTTATATCACTTTATGTTGTATGTGTTTTTCAAATGCAACAATCTCTCTTTCATTTATATTGGGAATTAGGATAGGAGAGACATGTCCCTTCATGGGATATGTCTATTCATTATTATTTATAAGAAAGGACATGCTTCTTCCCATTAATTATAATTTAATCAATATTATAATATTTCATCAATCAATTATAAATTAAGAATAATTTAATAATTTAATATTGAATATTAAATTTCATACGATTAATAATAATATAACATATATATTATATTATTATTAATCAACATATATTATATGTATTCTAATGGTCATATGACTAAAGCTACAAACATTAACACTCCTTCTTAGCTAGGGAGGATAATCAAATAGAATGTGTAGTGGTCTCATGTGTCAAGACTTGTGACCCTCACCATAGCTATACAAAACATCAACACTCCCTCTTAGCTAGGGAGGATAAATCAATCCAATGTCAACACTTATATGATACTTGACAACATCAATCATATGATGTAAGAAATAAAATTATCATCCTCATGATGTAATCAATAGAAACATAGTCTCAAGATGTGCATTTCCTCCATCGGTGATTCTATCCACAAGCTCTCAAGTGGAATGCCTCCATCGGTGATTCTATTCACAATCTCTCGTGTAGATTACCTCCATTGACAATTCTATCCACAAGCTCTCAGGTGGATTTCCTTCATCTATGATTCTATCCATAAGCTCTTGTGTGTATTTCCTTCATTGGAAATTCTATCCACAAAATCATGAGCTTTAGAGTGGATTGCCTCCATCTGTAATTCTATCCATAAGCTCTCATGTGGATTTCCTCCATCAGTGATTCTATCCACAAAATCATGAGATTTAGAGTGGATTTCCTCAATCGACGATTCTATCCACAAGCTCTCATGTAGATTGCCTCCATCGATGATTCTATCCACAAACTCACAAGCTTTAGAGTAGATTGCCTCCATCGGAGATTCTATCCAAAAGCTCTCATGTGGGTTGCCTACATCATAAATTCTATCTACAAGCTCATGAAATTTAATGTGGATTGCCTCAATCAGCGATTCTATCCACACATTCTATCTATTTGATCTTTTTTAGCCATCACAAGATGTCTATCATAATAGAAGGTCAAGTTGTAAGATCATCACCTTTCAATAACTCTTAAAAATACAAGTGAAAATCATTTGGAAGTCGTCACTTCCTCATGATGTACATAGGGGGCAAGCCCATTAAAAATATGGAGTCACAAACATGACATCCATTATGCCTCAGCGCAAAGAATGAAAATGATGGATTTCACCTCAAACTTCTCTTACAGAGAAGAACTCAATGAGAAGATAGCATTCTATTGATCATCCACAATTTCTTAAGATGAACTGTTAGACTCCCTCTAAGTCTGATATTAATCCTCATCCAAAGTTACCTCTAAAGAGTCAAACTCCCTCTGAAAACAATTTCTTGTCCTTTTGTCCTGAAGGTATTGATGCAGGGGCATCACGACACTGGAAACATCTTGAAGATCCTGAAATATACATGGACGTATATGGTTATTGTAATATGGCTTAATAAGCTTTTTTGTGCCTTATTAATATAATTGGGTGTGAGACTCATTAAAACTTAGTAGTCTAAGTGTCATAGACATAGAAGGTAGGTATAATCGTGAATTTGACAACTTTTTTGTCAACTCTACGATACATTACTAGTTTAGTTCATATGCCAAAAAACTCCAAATCGGTCCGTTGGAGTAGTGGGAAGTTAAAAATTAGCTATGTGAATTGTTTGTCAAAGTTATCGGGTTCTTGGGAAGTCTTTATTATGGATATTGTAACCCAGTGAAAAAAAGAGAGTGGGAAAGAATCAACTATTTGGATGAAGGTGAGAGAGCCATTAATATTGTGTATGCATTTGAAGTTTAATATATTGTAATTCATTCTGATGGCTTTGCAAATTTTGTTTGATTCCTCTCTTTATCGACAATGTTAATTCCTTATGCAAGTTCAACTTCGCAGAGTTACTTATTAACAGATTAGTATCTCTTTCTTGACTATGGTTTTAGCTGAAGGGATTCATTTAGTTTACTGAATTGAGTTTTGTGTTGTCAGGCAAGAAATGTAAATGCTTAGTTTTGTTATGAATCATGTTTGGATGAAAGAATGTAATAATGAAATGAATCGATTTGGATTATGGAAAAATTGACAATGCATAATCCAGCTTTGTTTATGTTTGGGGCTTTCATTATAGTCCCGATTTAGATCAAATGGTGGTCGTCTCTGGTGTATGTCTTACTGGTGACCATCGATTTGAAAACAAAGTCTCAATGCTCGAATGTTTGAAGATCATAATAGTTTTCAAGAACCGTTTCAAGATTGCTTTAGAGTGAGACGAAAGGTGGAAAACATGTCACATTACTATGCATGTGCATGATGCGATAAAGTTGCAGAGATGTGTGTTTCTAGAGAAGCCAAATGATATTAGTTATCAGTTCTAAAGCGACCGGCAAAGATACTTATGGTTAGTATCGATCCTTGGTGATGGAGAAAAGGTGGTGAAAGGTGGTGAGTTTATAAAAATGTGTGCATGTGTGAATGGTGAAAAACTGGATGGTGGACTCGATTTTGATCCATGGGAGACCCTTAAGGCACGAAAGCTCAAGAGGGTAATGTGACTAATGGTGATTTCGGTTCACCAATATGTATGGAAGATAATAGAAAGTGGATTCTATTGTTTGTTGGAATATCGAACGTATGAGAGTTCTGAAACTACTGTTTAGAGAAAGGAACCATAGCATGAACCATGAGAAAATGGTTTGCTACTCTTCCAAATCAGCTATTGAGCAATGTGAGATGCAGATTTAAGGAAGATTATAGAGAGTTTTGGAGAATGGATGAGTGGGTCAATTTGGAGATACATCAGGTATGTCAGACAGAGATTACAAATAGTTTATAAACTAAACTATTTCATACAGAAATACCAAAGATAGAAGCATACAAGATTTGATTAGCCAATATTATAGCATAAATTTCAAAATCAATAATGTATGTGCATTAATAAAACATAGAATACTTATCTTAAGTTTTAAATATTTATTTTTGTAAGGTGAGCCCATATAGGACATATCAACTCTCATCAAAATTTGAATTTGTTTGCGGTGGACACGCTGTAGGAGATGATAATGTTGTTTGTGCTAGCCATATCGATGACCTTCATGTAGAGCAATAGTATAGAGTGGATGATCACCATTTTCTCACTCTCCACTAAGGATGGTTCAAATGGACATGTAACACTGGTTATTATTCCCCCCATAATGTATAATTACCACTCTTATATTGTTGAAAAATACTCATGTCTTCTTTTGAAATGACTTGATTGCTCCAAGAGAGGTGACACTATAATTAATTCTTTCATTCTAGAAAGAGACACACTTCCTTTAATACATTCTTCTTTGTTAATTCTTGACCATGATCATAAGAAATTAATATATTTCTTTAATGAAAGCCACTTTCAAGAATTTCATATAGATCTGTACACAGTCCGTCATAAATTTTAAACCCCACACTTTCTGTCCAGTTTTTCTAGTGATATTCTTCCAAATTTGGTTTTCACCAACATATCCAAAATTTAGAAACATCCAATGGTGGATTTGTGAGATATGGTCCCTCTACTAAGACAATAATTTCTAAGACAATCACACATTTACCATCAATAAACTACTCTCTTATATTTGCAGTCTAACTTTGATACCATGTTAAGTTTTTAGGATAGCTGCAAATGTAATAACACTCTATGTTGTATGCTTTTTTCAAATGCAACAATCTCTCTTTCATTTATATTGGGAATGAGGCTAGGAGAGACATGTCCCTTCATGGGACATGTCTATTCATTATTATTTATAAGAAAGGACCCACCTTTTCCCATTAATTATAATTTAATCAATCTTATAATGTTTCATCAATCAATTATTAATTAAGAATAATATAATAATTTAATATTGAATATTAAATTTCATATGATTAATAATAATATAACATATATATTATATTATTATTAATCAACATATATTATATGTAATCTAATGATCATACGATTGAAGCTACAAACATTAACAGTTATGCACAAAGACTTCATAGTCCAACTCTTTAATATTGAACCATATTGCATTGGTTCACCATAGTAAAGGTACGAAATGCACCATATGTTTATTATTATAAGTTTTATAAATTACATAAGTGGATACAAAACCCTTTCTAGAGTAGAGTCTCTAGATAGTTTCATTATCGGGTGTCACCCACTTGGTGAAACAGAGATGAAAAATTGGGTTAAGGTTAGATTATTCAATACATTCATAGGGGGTCTTTTTTGGACGTTAATTTAAGAAAATGAGGAATAATTCCAAGTTTATTGATAACTTAAGTCTACTTCTCTCTAACCTCATCTTGGTCTAGAATAAACACAAGTAATCATAAAATGAAAACTTGAAGTAATGTTTATAAGAATGGAATTAACTAGTAATAAATGTACCTATAGGGTTTGGTACACTAAATTATGAAATGAAAATATCTTGACCTAAGATATAATATAAAAAAAATTATAAAACCAAGAATTTTTAAAATAGAAATATAATGATAATGATAAAGTAAATTGATAAAATCATTGAATTAACTGATGCTATACTTGCAACCAAGGAATACTCAGAGAAGAACTTTTGTCAAGCCAATAAATGTAACAAAAGTATTCTATAATGGTTTATGTTAACTTCTAGATGTAGTAAACCCCACTAGGCATTTTTATGGATTAATATTAAATATCATTAGGATCTAAAATTATAAAATAATGACAATAGTTATACTTAATCTAAAATTACTATTTGTGAAGATTTAAATATAATATGGAATATTGGATAAGCTCATCCAAATATTAAATTTTATTTGCAATATATGTTAGACTTAAAACTAAAATTTAGAACTCATTTCTTCTTACTAATTTAAGACTGACAAAATGACCTATAAATAAATAAAAAACATAATTAAGATTGGTTTCATGTTCATCCTTATCAAAATGATCAAAAGTTCAAGCAGATAAGAGTTAAAACCATTGTTTCCAAAACCAAACCATGCCTGAAGATATCATTGCATATAACAAGAATACAATCTCATTCTCAACATAAGTATTGTGGAACTTCAGTCACACTATCAAACATAAATTGGGCCTATACTCATGTTTCATGTGTGGTTGTAATAATGATAATGATTGTTTTTATGAAAATGGTTAAACATTATCCCAATATATGTTACCTAATTACTACTCTTTTATTTTTCTCAAGCTTATTAATTTTCCAAAGTAATATATATATATATATATATACATATATATATGTATGTATATATGTATGTATATATGTATGTATCCCACTTTCAGGTGACACCAATATCAACGTATAATACTTGATGTAATCACATTTGGAAATGGAAATTATTTTTTATATTAAAAAAAACCAAAATAAGGGGGCTGACCTAGGAAAAACAAAAGGAGGATACTATTGGATTTGATTAAAAATCAACCCTACAACTCCCAAGAATCACCTGCATGCAAACCTGTCATAGAAAAAGAGAGAAGCAAAAGCTATGGAGGCCAGAAATAATAGATCGATGAAAGAGGAAACATATTGTGTAAATAGTGTAGAGAAAACCCTCAATACAGTAGCCTCCTCAAATAATTTACTGAGTTGGAATAATTAAATAGAGATCAAACCTTATAAAGGTGATCAAAACCCTAAAAGGGAGAAACCTAGGTTGCATGATAATAATTAATAAAAGAATTAATTTTTACATGCCTAAACTTTAGCTTAAGTAAACTAGAGATAATAAGTGACTTAATAATTAAATCAAAAAGATTTAATTAATAAGTGAATTAACTTGTTACTCTAACACCCCCCCTTAAGATAAACTTAGGGAGAAGCTAAAAACCAAGAAAAAATACTGAAAGAAAGAAAAGGAGAAGACCCTGTGGGAAAAACCCCTCTCTAAAAAGACATGAAACCTATTGAAGGAATGAAGAAGCCTTCAAACTAGAGAATGTACCAGAAAATAGGAAGAAAGGATGAACATGAAGAACAAAACCGAAGCATGAAGCTAAAATAATGTCAAAGAGTAACTACTGAAACCTTCACTATAATAGAACATGATCAGGTAAAGAAGACTGTAATCTACATGAGTGTGCTCAAATGATACTACTTCAATCAGGATGGAAAACAAAAGAAAATATTGTAACATGAAATAAAGATGGAAAACATACCAAAGTATGAAGAGCTGATCAAAAGATGGAAGGATGCCTCAAAAATAGGAATGAAAGAGTGTCCATATGGTAAATGATCCTTCTCAGTGAAATGCAGAGGTACCCAGTTACTACATTCACCTAGTACATAGGAATAAATTGTTAGTAATAACTGAGAGGGGGGGGGGGGGGGGAA
>MU224173.1:1065871-1079602 GCA_018584345.1 Thuja plicata
TAAGTATTGAGTAACATCATTACCAATACCTGATAAGTGGAGTCTTATCCTGCTTTGCCATGAAGCAAAGTTGTCTTTGTTCAACTTGGGCACATCTCATCTATTCATCTTGTGATCTTTACTTAGGCCTTTGAAACCTTCCTTCTAAGTACACAAGCTCTAATACCAATTTTTAGTAATAACTGAGAGGGGGGGTGAATCATCAGCCTCAAATTTTTATCCTTTAATCACTAACAACCAATCAAATACATCGTAGATTATTAAGTCCCCACAAGATGCATGACATGAAATACTTATAACAATTAACTGTGTGTCAGTTTTCCTTATCTGTCCTTATTCTCCTTGATTACTGATAAGTAGTAAAACTATTTACCAATACTCAGTAAATATGCCAAGTATACCAATCAATCTAGAAATGCATATGTGAAATGTAAAATGGTAAAGTAATAAACCATACACACATAACACATGGATTTTAACGTGGAAACCCTATTAAGGGAAAAACCACTGGGACCAGTACCCCAAATTTTCACTATTTTGAAGTGAGCCCTGTTAAAGGTTACAAACACACTATTAGGTGTGACCTTGTTAGAGGACTTAATACATAGAGGTTGTCACTTAGCATCAGGCATCTATTTTCTACCATCCTTGAATCAGCCTCCTTCTTAGACTGTCAATAGGCTTTAGGAAAATCTTGCTACCATCCTTGAATCAACCTTCTTCTTAGACTGTCAATAGGATTTATACAATTTCAATGCTACTTTCATGAATCAACCTTTTTGGCACTCCTTGGGATGTACCTCAATATATAGAAGATGGTTAAGTCCTACTCTATTAAGAGACTTGATGCTTCAATGGTTAAACTAAAACACTATGACCAATTTCTAATGCAACTTGAATTGCAGATTTTTAGATCTATTTAAGTACATTACCTCTCTGATCAATGTAACAATTTAATTCTTTGTGCTCCACACTTTCTACTATGTGATGTTGTGCTTCACTGATCATCAGTGTCTGCAGAATTATTTAGCTCTTGTTCAACTTGATTGATCAGGACTGTATGAAGTTATCCTTCATCAGTTTCTCTTCACCATCCTCTTTCTATTCACTCCCCTTCCCGTGTATGTGATTGCAGAAATGAATTACACTTGTCTCTTATATAGACATGATATTCCTTCATTCTTGATTCTTGATTCTTGTCGTGAAAAACAATCCAACCAATTTGATTTATAGCTTTAACTCCTGATTTATGTCATATTTATCTTCTTTCCAACTGTACAAATTTTCTTCAAATCAATTACTTAACTTTGGTCGAATAAAACAAATAAAAAAACCAGTTAAGTCTATCCTTAAGCTCTGTCAGCTAGATATTTTGTCTTTTTCTGAACTCTCTGTTCTATCAGTCAACTCTGCAGTTAGTCATCGATGACAACTGCCAGTTCTATCGGTGTGACTCTAGTCAGCTTCGGGATCTCTATCCGTCAGGCATCATTGGATTTTTCTCGTCGGTCAACTCTATTTTCAGCTAATCAGGCATCCTGTGGTTTTTCTTTGTTGGGCAACATTGTCTTCTGCTCGTCGGGTATCACTATGACTTTTGTTCTTTGTGTTTACCAATGGTGTGCACTCCATCAGTGTTGTCTATCACTTAGTGAATACTTGACTTTTATGCATTGCTGAAAGAATAATTGCTCTTCCATTGATTCTCTGAAGTCTTTGGCATTATGTACATGTCCATACAAATGATATCAAGTTGACATCAATGACAATACAAACCATTAACTTATTTAATATCTTGCATCATCTTCAACTTAACATTATCAAACATTAAATAAGTTACATGTCATCATAAATACTGAATACATAGCTCACTCCATCAAACCAATGAAGAATTAGAACCAACAGGACATACCCCACACAATGCTAAGTAGGGACAGGCGTGACATGTACATTGAACCAGAATGCCAAGAACAAATAAATGTCAAATAAAGTATAAATACATATAAAGGATGGTGTCATGGATGATCAATCTCTTGACACACATCATGAGGCTAATGTCATGGAAGGAAAACTAAATTTAAAAAGGTAGATCAAACCCCCCCACCCCCCATGACACTTTATAATGAAGTGCAAGTACAAACAAACACAAAATGTACAAGATCCCAAGCATGCACCACATGACACTTTATCTCAGTGCATTTGTAAAAAACAAATGCTACAGAAATAGATGTCTATAGTACTCAGGAATGACAAAATGTTTCAGGAACATAAGTAAAAACTAAAAATGAGTCATCCCATGCAAGGAAAATGATCCCAGACCTGAAACATCCAAGATATTAACCAGATTGCAATACAAAAATAACATGAATAAAATGTACCTAGAGAAGATTCTGGAAATGAGACCCATATTATAGTAAAGAGCATAAAACCAAATTTCCAATGATGTGCAGAAGTTAGAAAATAGAGTCCAGATGAGAAAGATATTGCTCTCTAAGTGCAAATAAGAACCCTGATTTTGACTAGAAAATAACCCTGCAAGATAAAAAAAAATCAGAAAACTGAACCTGGAAAATCAGATTAGGTTTGGAACCATCTTTCTGACAATATCTCATTTTACCAAAACCACCTTTGTTTTCTAAAGATACGAGAAAAAAATAACAAGAGGTCAAAACATGAAGAACCCCAAGAAGCCTCTGCTAAATATGGAAAAGCCCCACTAAAATGTTGATGCCTCTAAATCTTGAAGGACTGCTAAATTTTTGGCCAAATTCGGTGGAGGTACCAAGAAAAAATAATTCTAATGCCTCCAAAAATGTTCCCAAAATAGGGTTGTGCATGCAAAAAAAAATGTTTTTTGTGTTAGAATGCAACTTTGTCCTATTGGAAAGTGATTCATTCAGGAGTTTTGTGGAACACTTGAGGGTTGTCATTTATGGAAACACATCTAGTATGGATGGTTCCTTGGAGTGGAACACATTTTTGGAGCTTGGGATTGCGAAATGACTAAGTAAAAAAAGAAGATTTATAGAGTATGGAAGTACATTTTTGATGAATGAAGATAGTATATGATGAATGGAGATATGTGAGCTTAGAGGAACCTATTTTTGGATGTGTATGACCTTTTGTTAAGGTGGTGCATGTGAACCTAGGCTAATCCCTGATTCCAATTTTGTTTTGGCTTGAACTAACCTTAGCCAAGTCAGTAGAGTTTAGTTTTGACCTTAGAAGGTCTAGCAAGTGTGTACCTAGGTGGATTTTACTAGGATCCATCCAACCTAGGTGTTTTATGCTTTGTTAGTGGTAAGTCCTAGATTAAGCCAAAAAAGTGGGAAAATGGGTCCAAAATCCTTCAAGGCATAGGCTAGGTTAGAAATGTGCCTAAAAATGCCTCTAGGATTTTTTTACATCATTATATGTTGATTAGAGGTCATTGGGATTTGTTTTATGAAAAGTTGTCAAAGTTGTCAAAATGTTGCATGACAACATTTGCAACTTTTAAAAGTTGGATGACAACATTTGGAATTATTGGATTATTTTCAAAGAATGATGGTGGGTTGTTAATATTATGGCCTATAATCATGGGGAAGGCATATTTAGACATAGAGGATCCCATTTCCTAAGGTAGTTGGATGTAATGAGTGATTTGAATTCTCAAGAAGAAGCTCTATTATTGGTTTTTGCATACAATCAACTACTTTGATGTTTGTGAGTTAGTAGATGGATTGAATAATGAGATCCAGTGTTGCATTTCTGTATTAAAGGTAGGTTGAAGCACTTTATGTTTAGCTTTGAAGTTTTTTTGAGTTCATTAGATTAGTCTGTTAAATTATTTTGTTAGTACTATAGTTGCTGGTGTTGTTTAGGCAAATTTAGGAGAAATGGATCCCCCGTAGATCTCCACCATGAAAATCATCATGAACCAAAGGGATAAGGAAGGGAAACCATTGTATAGTTTACATATGTAAGGAGGACATCAGAAGAGCAAGTGAGCTAATTTTGGTGTCATGCCCTAGGCGAGTCTAGAGAGCCCAGTTAGGTGTATGACAGTGAGCTAATGGTGTTTAATTGCAGGAGAACTATTGGGAGAATGAAACAAGTATGGGCTTAGAAGAATAGAGGTCTTATAGATACCTCCTAGGAATATTAGGCATTGGCCAATCCATTAAGATATATTTCTACATAGAAATCACTAGACTACACAAAAATAGCCCTATTAGCCATATTAGCCCTGAATTCTAGAAACCTATTGTACATAAGCCCTACAACCCTAAGACCACCAAAATATTTAATGTCTTGGAAAATGGTTTTTGAATATCTAATATTTAGGGGGTTATTTTTGAGTTTTGTGAGAGAAGTGGGAAAAAGTCACAAATTAGGGCTAATTGACCTATTAGGCCTAAAACATCAAAACCATTGATTGTCTTGAGATCTTTTGAAAAACCATTGATGTCCTATTTTAATGGGATCATATGGGAGGAAAGAATTTTTCTTAGAAATAATTTCACCCCCTACAGAAATTGTGATGAAATGGAGTTGAAAATGGACTTGGAGACATCCAAGGAGTAAGGGATTGAAGAGCACTTTGTTGATAATTACCCCAAGGTGAAGCAAAAAGGTGACCAACTCATAGAGTCATGTTGGAGAATTCCTAGACCAGTTGAGAAAGGGATTAGAAGATCCTAGAAGATCCTAGAAGAGAGAGTAGGATCTTGAGAAGGCTAGGAATAGTAGAGTGTTAGATTTGACTTATGCAAGCACACCTTGAGTGTTTCTATTATATTGGTATCAAAGCCAATAAGAATTGGCTTGTAGTGAATTTTTCAACCAGAAGAGTCTGTAGGAGAGTCTACAATGGTGAAAAATGCAGATGTTTCAAACAAATTCAATGAGAAAGAAGAAGAGAATAGGTTTCTCACAGAAAGATTAGCCCAACTAGAACATAAAGTGGACCAAGTGGAGGAAATGACTGAGGAAGTAAAAGATATAGTTGAAGGAAAGAGTAAAGAGATTTCATTAGATGATGAAGTCCAAGAATCTGACCCTATCCTCACTAAAGAACCATTCTTGAAGGAACTAAAATATTTTAGTGGAAAGGCATTAGAAGGAGTTCCTATCTTTATTGGAAAGATGGAGCTAGAGATAGTCCTAGATTGGATTGAAGGACTAGAAAATAACTTTGAATGTGATGGTATAACTGAAGCTCAGAATGTGAAAGTGGAAAAGGCTAGAATTAGAGGATCTCCACTCACTTGGTGGATATTTATCCAAGATGAGAGAGAGAAGGAAGGAAAGAGACCCATTTCTACTTGGAAGGCTATGGTGGCCAAAATCAGAGAAGCATGTGTACCTGAAGACTATGAGATTCAGTTGCATAAGACAAATTCTTAGACAAAAAGACTTGGATGTTAACTCTTACACTCAAGAGTTTTAAAGGATATGCATGAGATCAATAACTGAAGAAGAGGAAAGTGTGAAGGTAGCTAGATACCTTAATGGTCTTAAATGAACTATACAAGATTAATTGAGTTTTCTTACTCCTACCATTGTTCAAAGATGCCACAAACTTTCCATAAAGGTGGAAGAGAAACTAAGAAAGAAACAAGACTCAAGTAATACCAGAGGCAGAGGTAGAGGAAGATATAACAAAGTTCAAAGGAGTGGATATGGTTGTAGAAGCTCAGAGTCCAAGACTTAAGGAGAGACTAAGCTTAGTGAACAACAAGAGGGAAGTTCAAGTAGAGGAAGCTTCAATAGAGGAAGAGGCTCTAATACAAATTGGAGAGGAATAGGTAATAACCAAGGAAGAGGTTCCTACTTTGCAACTATGAAATTATATCACTACAATCAAATGGTACATCCTTCCTATAGGTGTCCAAAGAAAGACTCTACTTCACAAGGAGGAGACAAGAGAGTAAATTGTGTGCAAGAGGAGTCTAGTGGTGGAAACAAACACCCTGAGGTACCCCTAGAGTTAGAGGAAGGATAAAATATGATGATAAGAAGAGCACTAATCAAAGAACCAGTGAGAGAAGAGCCAAGCAAGAGGAGAGCACTATTTAGAGTGAGGTACAAGATGGTGGGTAAATTATGTAGTCATCATAGACTCAAGGTCTACTGATAAAATTATGTCATAGGAGGTAGTTAGTAAGCTAAAGATGAAGATGATTCCACATATCAACCCATATAAGGTTACTTGGTTGAACAAAGGACAACATGTCCTTGTGAATGAACAAGCATGGGTGGACTACTCAATTGGTAGATATAAAGATAAGGTATTGTGTGATGTCCTACCTATGGATGCATGTAACCTTTTACCTGGAAGAACATGGAAATTTGGCAAACAAGCCATGCATGATTGGGATAAGAATGCTTATTCTCTAAAGAAGGATGGTGTGTCTTTGAAAATCTAGTCACTATTAGAAGAAGGAGAAGTGAAGACTTCAGATCCTAATGTCCTGGTGTAGGAGCACCTAGGTAGGCTAGTGGATGCATTGTAACCTAGGGCTTATTTATGTTTTTGGCTTGTAGTGGTTCTAGCCAGACCAATAGGTTAATAAGGGGACATCTTGTTCCTAGTGTGTAGAGAGTTAGTAGGAGGATGTGTCTTATTAGGTCTTTAGAGACCTTTGTGTCCATTTAGGTCCAATAGGGTGTTTTTGGAATTTTGTGAAAAAATGAGCCAAACAAGGGACTAGAGGTCCTATTTGATGTTATTTCATCATACTTGGTGGATTGGACAACTTTGGACAAGTTTAGGCCAAGTTTAGACACCATAGCTAAAAGTTGCAAAAAGTTGTCAATGTTGTCATTGAGAACATTGACAACTTTTATGACAAGAATGCATTTTCAGTTGAAGTGGTTAGATAACTGTCTAAAACTAATGAATTGGTGTGGGGGTTAGCTATATAAGACCATCCTAAAGATGTGTGAATGGCTGGAAAGTTGGAGAAATTTTATGTATGGACTGTGTATGTCAATAACAGTGACTGTTAAGGGGTTTTGAGGTGATCTGATAGTTTAATGGATTGAATCCAATTCTGTGAGCATTGTTTTGTGTAATCTAGGTTGATAGAAGATTTTTTGCGGTGTTATTTTTTTTGATCAAATAGTTTTAGTTTCTTTTTTAAATTCTTTTGTTTTCAGCACTATCGCTGTCCTGAACTAAGCACTATGAACAAATGTGGTCTTAACTCCATTTTCCACCGTGGAACTTGCATAGGTTTTTGAATTATGAGAGGAGAATCCATGTACATTGTTTATAGAGAAGGAGGGGACCATGAAGTTATGGAAGCCATTTTAAGGTGATGCCCTAGGTGACCCAAAGTGGCATGGCTAGGGATCACTAGTGACTGCATAGCTTTCTAGAGGGATTGAAAGCATTCATAGCTTCAATCAGTGGATGTGGGAAGGTAGGTGAGTCTATGAAGAACCATAAACTCAGAGAATGAGTTTGGAGAATATTTTTTTTAGCCAAGAAGATCCGTTTCTTGTGCAGACAGTGACAAAGACTTAAATCCTGAATTTTAGGCATGAATATAGGAGGTACTGTATGGACACCTCTGAGAGCCAAGACCTAGAAAATCCTTAGGTTCTTGAAAAAGGGTATCAAGATATGAAGTTTTTTTCCATACTTGTTTGAGGGTTTTAAGATTTATTGCAGAAAAAAGGCCTAATTAGGCCTAAAGCTTGTAGCCCTCTTTTGGGTGAATTTGCCCTAGAATTTGGAACTCATTTAGTGTTACACTTCCAAGAAAGGTTGTGGACATTGGAATTGGTCCTCTTAACAATCTTGGAGACTACCTTTCCATATGGGAATGTTTGGGATCCATTTGGATCAGATTGTGCAGATGGAGTAAGAAAGACCAATTTGGGTCTAGGTGAGAGCATGAAGAGTTTGGATTCTACTTTGTTGGTGTTCACTAGTTAAAAGTGTTAGGTTCTTGTGAGGAGAAACCTAAGGAGCCTAGGGTTAGTGAAATAACCCTATTAGGTTAGATAATTGGCCTAGGAGACCCTATAGGAGGTCTTAGAAAGTAGCCAGACTAGTGCTACATCAGAGTGGTATCAAAGAAAGTTGAGAAACTTGGGAAGATTGATTTATGTCAGAAGTGGAATCTTGTGGTTCTACAAGGATGGTGACAAATGCAGAATTAGCCAAGGAGATGGAAGAGAAAAAGGAGAAAAATAGACTCCTTCAAGGTACCTTGGAAGAAATGAGGATAAAGATGGAAGAACTAGCAAATGCTGCTAGGAAGAAAGACTTTGATGTTGAAACCAGTAGTAGGGGTAAGCAGAATATTGAAGAGGAAGACTTTATCCCTAAGCCAGATCTATTGTTGAATGAGGAACCTTTCTTGAAGGCCATAAAGGCATTAAGTGGAAAATATTTGGAAGGAATACTTTTGTTTGGAGGAAAGATTGATATTTAAACAATTATGGACTGGATTGAAGCAATGGAGAATCACTTCAAGTGTGAGGGGATAAGTGAAGCCCAAAAGATCAAAGTGGCCAAGTCTAGACTTAGAGGGTCAGATTTGAATTGGTGGAAATACCTTCAGGATGAGAGGGTAAGTATGGGAAAGAAACCAATAGGAAATTGGAATGCTATGGTTTCCAAGTTGAAGGAAAACTAGCTTCTAGAGGACTATGAGATCCAGCTTCATAGGAAGAGACAAGACTTAAAATAGAAAGACCTAAATGTGGCCTCATATACTGAGGAGTTCTAGAGATTATGTCTAAGATCTAAATTGTAGGAAGAAGAGCCAATCAAAGTGGCTAGATACTTGGTTGGATTAAAGTGGAACATCCAAGAGTAGATTAGCTAATGGACACCTACCACTATCCAGAAGTGTCATCAATTGGATATAAAGGTGGAAGAAAAGAATAAGAAGAAAGGGGATTCTACCTTAAAGAAAAAAAATAATAATAGAGGTAGAGGGAGAGACTAGAGGGGTCAAAGAGGAGGTTACCAAGGAAGGGGTAGTGAACAAAGATCCCAAGGAGAGAACAAGTTAACAGAGCAGCAGACTGAAAGAAGTTTAAGAGGAGGTTATAATAGAGGCAGAGGTAATCATGGTGGTCCTAACAGAGGAAGAGGAGGTAGGAGTAGTTCCTATTTTGCAACCATGTAATGTTGTTACTGTGGACAATTAGACCATCCAGCCTATAGATGTCCTGACAAACCTTCTATAGCAAATAGTGATAAGAGGATAGCATATGCAGATGAGGAAACTTCAAGTGTCAAAACCCCTAAGGTAGACCATCTAGACTCAGAGATGAGTGAGAACCTAATGTTCAGAAGGGTACTAATAAGGAAACCAATCAAGGATGAGCCCAAACATAGGAGGGCATTGTTTAGAATTAGATGCAAGATCCTTGGTAAGGTATGTAAGGTGATTATGGACTCTGGATCCACAAATAACATCATTTCAGAGGAGGCAGTAGTAAAACTTAAGCTAGCCAAGATACACCATGTGAATCCTTATAAGGTGACATGGCTCAACAAAGGCCAAAGTGTGCTGGTCAATGAGAAAATGTAGGTAGAATTCTCAATAGCAGGGTACAAGGACATATTGCTTTGTGACATCTTACCAATGGATGCTTGCCATTTTCTTCTTGGAAGGCCTTGGAAAATTGATAATGGGGTAGTTTATGATTGGAAGGAGAACTCCATTACATTTAAGAAAGGAGGAAAGACTTTAAAAATTTAGTCTTTGTTAGAGGATGAAGAAACACGGACCAAAACTCCTAGTGTTATGTTATGCAGTGGTAAGGAGTTTGTAAATGGCATCAAGGATGATGATGGGGAAGGTTATGCTATTGTGCTAAGACCTAATGAAGAGGAACAATCAGTGAAGGATCCATTACCAACGGAGGTGCAAGAAATTCTTGAGAAGTACAAGGACATAGTGAGTGATAGAAATCCTACCGCCCTACCACCTAAGAGGGTTATAAGTCATCAAATAGAATTTGTTTCAGGGGCATCCTTGCCCAAAAAAGAAGCATAAAAGCTGACTCCAGATCAAAACTTGGAGGTAGCTAGACAAGTTCAAGAACTCTTAGATCAAGGCTTGATCAAGAAGAGCATTAGCCCTTGTACAGTCATGGTTGTTTTAGCATCCAAGGAGGGGAGAAAGTGTAGATTATGCACAAACTCAAGGGCTATAAATAGGATCACAATAAGGTATAAATTCCCTATACCTAGGATAGAGGATCTTATGGATTCCCTAGGAGGGGCAATGTACTTTACAAAGTTGGATTTAATGAGTGGTTATCACCAAATCAAGGTGAAGGAAGGTGATGAATTGAAAACAACATTCAAGACCATAGATGGGTTATATGAATGGCTTGTTATGCCATTTGGCCTCTCTAATGCTCTGAGCACATTCATGAGGCTCATGAATGAAGTGCTGAAGGACTTCATAGGAAAGTTTGTGGGTGTATATCTTGATGATATGCTAATATTTAGCAAGACAAGAGATGAGCATATCAGACATGTTGAGAAAGTATTGAAAAGGTTACATGAAGATAAATTGACCATTAACCTTGAGAAGTGTGATTTCTTTAAACAAGAACTAGTCTACTTGGGCTTTGTAGTGTCCAAGGGGTCTTTGAAGATAGACAAAGACAAAGTTGATGCCATCCTAAACTGGCCTCCACCTACCATAACCACAGATGTAAGGATTTTTCATGGCCTTGCCCAATTTTATAGGAAGTTTATTAGGAATTTCAGTGGGGTATGTGCACCTTTGATGGATACTATAAAGGGTGGGATCAAAACTAAGTTCAGATGGATAGTAGAGGCAAAGAAAGCTTTTGAGTTGTTGAAGAAACAAGTGGCTACTCAACCAATCCTACAATTGCCAATCTTTGAGAAGTTATTTACCTTTGAGTGTGATGCTAGTGGAATGGTAGTAGGGGTTGTATTGAGTCAAGAGGGTAGACCAATTGCCTTCTTTAGTGAGAAACTGAATGAGGCTACGAAGAAGTATTCTTCTTATGATTTAGAACTCTATGCCTTAGTCCAATATTTGAGAAAATGGAGGCACTATCTTTTTCCTAAGGAGTTTGTAGTATTTATTGACAATTAGGCTCTTAGTTACATCAACACTCAAGAAAAGCTAAGCAATAGGCATTTAAAGTGGATGGAGTACTTGCAGGAATTAACTGTTACTATAAAGCACAAGATGGGTCAACTTAATGAGGTGGAAAATGCCTTAAGTAGGAGGTTGTTGAAAGTGCAAGAAGTTCACTTGAATAGCATTGGGATTGATTGTTTCAGAGATCTATACAAATTAGATGAGGATTTTTGTGAGGCCTATAAGGTATGTGTTTATTTTGAGAATCATTTTCATAGCAAGTTCTTTCATTTTACTCTATAAAATGGATTTTTGTTCCAAGGCAATCAATTATGTGTACCTAAAGGGTCAATGAGGATGAACCTCATCCAAGAGAAACATAATGGTTCTCTAAGTGGTCATATTGGTAAGGACAAGACCTTAGAACTAGTCCAAAGGTTCTACCATTGGCCAAAGTTGGTGAAAGATGTCACCAAGTATGTGGAGTAGTGTGTTGTTTGCATGAAGGCAAAAGGAGGAATGAGTAATGTAGGATTGTATCAGCTTCTACCAGTCCCTAATAGACCATGGGAGAGGGTGAGTGTGGATTTTATTATGGGCTTACCCAAGACTAAATAGGGGTATGATAGCATTTATGCAGTTGTTGATAGATTTAGTAAAATGGGGCATTTCATCCCATGTAAAACTGCTAATGATGCTATCCACATTGCTTATTTGTTTTTAAAAGAGGTTGTGAGGATCCATGGTCTCCCTTTGAGTATAGTCTCTAATAGGGATGTGAAATTTATGAGCCATTTTTTGTGAACATTATGGACAAGATTGGCCACTAACCTATCTTTTGGTTCAGCTTACCACCCTTAAACTGATGGACAAACTAAGGTGGTAAATAGGGTGTTGGGTAACCTATTGAGGTGTCTAACTAAGGAGTATGGGAAGAATTGGGATGTGGTCATTCCCCAAGTAGAATATGCTTACAATGATAGCAAGAATAGAATGAAAAGAAAGAGCCCATTTGAGGTTGTTTATGGCATGCACCCTAGGGGTGTTTATGAGCTCAGAGATCTTGGTGGGATGGAGTATAGAAGTGGCCATGTAGAGGAATTCACCCTTACCATGAAAGAGATACGAGACCAAGTTAAGAAGTAGATCCAAGACAGTCAACATAAGTTGAAAGCCAAAGTTGATGACAAAAGGAGGGATGTATAGTTTGAAGTGGGTGACTATGTCATGGTCCAATTGAAAAAATCAAGGCTACATAAGGGTGTCCCTACCAAGCTTCAGATGAAGAGGGTGGGACCTTACAAAATCTTAGAAAAGTATGGGGTTAATGCCTATAAAGTGATTTACCATCAGACTTGAGCATCTCTCCAGTATTTAATGTTCAAGACTTAATCTAGTTCAAAGGGCAAATGGATGAGATCAATCCCAATATTTAGGGGGTCAGTGATGATGTGGAGATTTTTGCCTTACCTCCAAAGTCTTAGATGGTAGCTGATAAATGATGCGGGAGCATCCTGGGTGTAAGGGCAATCTTGCATCACCCAAAAATATTTTTGTTTTCTTTTCAATAAGGGCTATCTTGTGTAGAGCTGCTATCTATGGAAACTTGCTATTTTTAGTAAGTTGGTTATACGATCTCAGAATGTTCTGATTTCACATGTGGAGGTACATCTCAGTCTTATCAGCCTTCCAGTAAAGTTTTATGGCTAGATCGGGTCTAGTTTTGAAGATATTAAAGATTTTCAGTATTGGCAGCAGGGTAAAGAAACTTTGAACTCAGTTTTGAAGGCTTTAGAGGCCCCAGATGAGGTCAAAAATTTGGGTGACAGGCCTTTCCAGATTGGGGGCATAATAGTCAATCGGTTCAACTGGCGATGACTTATGGTCTTCAAAAGTTGGGTCACCTGAAATGGCAGAAAATAATTTTTCTTCAAAATTTCTGTTTGGGTTTCAAAAGTTATTTTGAGCCGACTATGATGTAATAAATTGTAAAATAAAATAATTCTAAGTTTGGTCAGCCCTGTGGGCTAAATTTATGGAACCTTCTTGGGTGGTGGAAATTGCCTATATAAAGAAATCCTGTAGTGTTGTCTAGGGTAGTTTTGGGTAGATTTGGGTAATAATTTGACTCTTTGTCCTACAAACTATTGTAAAGGGAATGTTCATGTGGCTTTGCATATTGTAATTCTAAAAGTTTGGAATTCCACATTTGTGGAGATAATAAGAAGCCCATTTTCTGTTCTTGCAAATTGTTGTTGCTTTTGTTTCTATTATGTGTTTGTGGTATTAAGGGGAGCACCCTTCATCAGGTGGTATCAGAGTAGGAGTTCCTGAGTGTGTAAACAGATCACCGACTGTGAGGCAGTTTGCACTAAGACCGTGGGTTAGGGTTTTTGTGTAAATAGATCACCGACTGTGAGGCAGTTTGCACTAGGACTGTAGTTAGGGTTTCAACACACATTGTGAAAATGCCTCCATGAAAGGAACATGGCATAAGAGCTGGTGTTGTGACACCTGAGGTTAGAGAGCTCTAGAGACAAGTGTGAGCATTGCAAGAAGAGATTCACAGAGGAATGAATCTTAATGTTAGAAACAAAAGTGAGGATGAAGCCGAAGAAGGAAATGATGATCAAGAAGAAGTTGAAGTTTTGAA
>MU224173.1:1098774-1115228 GCA_018584345.1 Thuja plicata
CTATTAACATGTCTAAGAACCCTGTGATGCATGCAAAGACAAAACACATAGAGATCAAGTACCATTTTCTAAGAGAAAAAGTTGCAGACAAGGAAGTGAAATTGGACTATGTAAGCACAAAAGATCAGTTGGCAGACATTTTCATGAAGCCTTTAGTAAAGGATACTTTTGAGTATCTAAGGGAGAAGTTGGGAGTCATTCCCTCTCCTAAGTTTGATGAAAGAAAGTTGCAAGTACATCAGTCCTATGTGACTGATGAATGGTTGACTACTCTACTTCTGGAGTAGTACCTGTGCATAATGGTTTATGGCACCCTTTTCCATTGATGTCAATGGGGGAGTATGTACTAAAAACAAGGAAAACAAGGAACACATACAAGGATCTTATACTCTAGGAGAGTATACATATAAAACACAACCCATGTAACTGCAGTAGTGTAGATGAATCTTTGATGAGGATATTGAGAAGATTGTAAAAGAAAGAAGACACCATGAATAGAATTTGTTTTTATCATATGTTTCCATCAATGCCAAAGGGGGAGATTATTGGAGATTTGATTTTGAACAGTTGATTGATTGTATGTTTTTCATCGATGACAACATATAATACACAACAGTACTTCTATATGTACTTATCCATATGATGACATGAAGACTTGCGTGGATAGATACATGTTTTTGACATGTTTATTATGCTATGTTCATACACCCAGACCCAGCTATGATGTTTCAGTAAAGATATGTAATTATGTTATTGACGGTTACAATTCTGGAGGTATAACGGTTTAAGGCCGATGTATATAACATGTTTTTGGATTTGCACTTATCATGAGGATATGCATGTGTATATTCATGATTAATTATGAGTTTTTGATATTAATCTAAAGGTGCCAAATGTGTTTTAAGAAGATTGCAAATTTATGGTTAAATTGGTGAAGCTGACTTAGTGAAGCAACACATCTATTCAGTTTATACTTGAGCAGTTGTAATTATGCTTGTGCACTTAGTAGAGCTGACAAGGATGTTATGAAGAGTTGTCTAATAGGTCCCATGATCTCATACTTGGTGTATGCACTTATAGAAGGTCATTTTTGATAAGAAGAGTTGTGAAAGCCAGAGATAAGAAAAATAGAGCAGAGTGTTAAAGCAACAGAGATATATTTATCATATGTTGATAATATAGATATTGAAGTTGAAGATTTCAAAATATAGATAAGATTTTTATAGTGCTTTACAAGAGGTTAAAGCATTGGCACACAAAAGGAACTGATCAGACAAGCAATGTCATAAGCAGCAGTTCATCTTGTTGATATAGTGTGTATCAAATAACCAAAAGGTTGCAACCTTCACCACTTGGACAGTGAGTCCACCACCCCTAACAGGGTTATTGTAAAAGACTCCTAATAGGGTCAGACCCTTAACCAGGTCACTATACTACTGCATTGTAATAAACAAATCCTAACAAGGTTGAATGATCTTTTAACATGGATTACTATAAACCACTATAGTTCTTTGTGGGTGCTAATTCTCACTGTGGTTTTTACTATTTGGTTTCCTCATAATCAAATTGTGTGTTGTGTAATATGTTATCTGAATGTGCATTTACTTTGTATCAATCTGGATTAATAAGTATAAGAAAAGATAAATTTAATGATAACTGATTCACCCACCCCCCCCTCTCAGTTATCCCTAAATTATTCTAACAGGTATAGGTTTCCTATCCCTATGATAGAAGACCTAATGGAACATTTAGGAGTAGCAAAGTATTTTACAAAGATTGACCTAAAGAGTAGTTATCAGCAAATTAGAGTCAATGAGGGAGATGAATAGAAGAATGCCTTCAAAACTACAGAATTTTTTTGTACATGGTTTGTGATACCATTTGGTTTAAATAATGCCCCATCTATATTCATGAGGTTGATGAACGAAGTAATCAAGGACTACATTGGTAATTTTTTTGTAGTGTATTAGGATGATATCCTAATCTTTAGTAGGACTAAAGAAGAACACTTAAAGAAAATATGATGATCAATTTGGAAAAGTGTGAGTTCCTAAAATAGGAGTTAGTATATCTTGGTTTTGTGTTGTCTAATGGAAACCTCAAGATGGATCCAAGCAAGGTGGAAGCCATTGTCAACTTGGCTACTCCCAAAACTGTAACAAAGGTGAGAAGATTTCTGGTGCAGAAGCCCCTGACAAGGAAAAAGACAAAGAATGTGGAAAGATGGCCTCCATGGTTGTTATTAGGTAGGTTTTATTGGCCAAGGTCCAAGAAGGATCAAGAGATCCTAAATTTTTTAATAAGTCCTAAATTGTGAAACATAGTGGCCTAGGATGGATTATAAATTCTATGGATCACCATGGTTGATTGGAAATTGGATGGGTATATTTTTCTTAGGTAAGGTTGGAATGATTATTTTAACATAAAAAAATATCAAATACACCTTGGGTAGATCCTAGGAATTAATTTGTTAAGTTTTTCAAAAAGTTGCAAAATGTTGTCAACAACATTGTTGCAAAAGTTGCTCATTGACAACATTTTTTTGAAAAGTTGTTAGACAATGGTTATAACCACGTAGATCAGTTGGAAATGGTGTAACATCATATAAAATGATTTAAATTAACTTTACATAGGTTTTTTATGTCAATGGTATTGATAATTTTCAAAATTGAATAAGAAAAACAACATTTTTTGTAAAAATTGTCTAGTTTTTAACTTTGCCTGAGCATATACTAACTTATTTGTGAAATCTGATTCCATGGGAAGTTTAGAAATTTTATTATCTTTTATTTGAACCAAACCATAGGTTATGAAGTGGATCATTTTTAGATAAATCGAATTATAGTCATTTGGAGGTCATTTTTTGGTGAAAAAAGTTGTCTGTCAACTTCCAGCCTTCATATCTCTCGATTTAAATATGGGAAAATCCTCAAACCTAGTTTAAAAGAGAGATATGAGAGCCTATTTGCATTTGAAATTTTATTTGGATCTAATGGTTTTAGATTCATATATTTATGCATAAAACCCTATCCGGGCATCCCTATGTGACTGGTAGAGAGGTCTAACTAAAATAGTGCAGACCCCATAACTTTTGATAGGTTGCGAATCAAAGGCTATAAATGGAGAATTAGAATTAATTTACTTACCCATAAATTATCCCATAGTTGATTTGGCAGAAAACCAATTTTAAATCATACTTCCTTATTTAAGCCCTTCATTTAGGCCTCTTCACCATTAGAGTGGATTTCTAAGGATTTTGAGTTTTTGTATGAACCCAAATCTGTCCTCTTGGGGAAAGTGCTGCCCCAAAATTTGAAATAATATTTTGGAATTAGATTATTAGTTCCTTTGGAGATTTTTCCCACAAAACCCCAAAAGGTGCACAGAAAGGACTGGTGAATAGTAGGGTCAAGTAGGGCAGTTTTGAGTTTGGAGTTGAATTAGACCAAGGGATTGGTTTGGTTGGTCTAAGGGATTTCAAAGGAAGAAAAATTAAATTTTGGAAGGACCCAAAGGATTGGGAAGAGGTTTGAGTAGTTTCTTGGAAGGAAGGTGCATTTGGGTGCATTAGGTGCATAAGGGTGCATCACCACAAGGAGATGCATTAAGCAATGATCAACTCAGCGAAGGGTTATGGTGGAAAAAATAATGATTTGGTGAGTAAATATAGAATCAATTAAAGGTGTAGGGAATTTGGTGTGGATACTCCAAGCAATAGGGGTAGGAGAGATTTACTTTTACAGGAAAAGACTAGTAAAGTAGATCCAATTTACTAGGGGACTAGAGCTTTGCATCAAGTATTATCAAAGAAAGAAATATTCTTAGAGGAAGGATTGAGAACTATGTCTACAGATGAAGGAGACTCAAAGATCCCACCAAGGGTCACTAATGCAAAACTTGAAAGGATTGTGAAAGAGCAGATGGCACAGAACAAAGATTTGAGAAAAGAATTGGAAGGACTCAAAGGAAAGGTTGATAAAAAGGGTGGTGGAGACTTTGATGTAAATGAGGAAGGGAGTGAAGAAGATCCCCTTGATAAGGAAGAGGAAGAGGTTCCTACAAATCAAATACTACTCGTGAAGACCTTGAAGTCCATGGAGAGAAGGACAATGGATGCCAAACTATATCTGCCCAAGTATAATGGGAAGATGGACCCTAATGCAGGAATGGATTTGGTTGATTTTCTCACAAGTTTCTTTGACTATAAAGATATCCCTAAGAATCAAAGGGTAAATATTTGCAAGTCAAAGTTGAAAGGATCTTCACTCGCATGGTGGAATTTCACTCAGGATGAAAGGGTGAAGAATGGAAAAAGAAAAATAACTACTTGGAAGAGGATAGTAGCCTTGCTCAGAGAGGAATATGTCCTTGAAGATTATGAAGTAAAAATTCATAAGAGGAGGATGAATTTGAGGTAGAAATAATTAGATGTCTCAAGTTATACGGAAGAGTTCCAGAGGCTTTTCATGAAATCCAAGTTGACAAATCTTGAATGTGTGAAAATTGCAAGATACATGAAAGGGTTAAGAGTTAGAATAAAAGATGAACTTATTTTGTGTAGCCCTACAATGGGACATAAATTCTATCAATTAGCATTTAAATTTTAGTAGAAAATCAAGAGGAAACAATATCAAGGTGGTAGAGGGAGAGGACAAAGAGATTTTGGAAGTAGAGGTCAAGGCACATCTAGTGGAAGAGGACAAGGTCCCAAGGACTTTGGAGATTCAACCCATGAACATAACCATGGAGAAAACATCTCTAGGGGATCTTTTATGGGGAGGAGATCAAACTCTATAGGAAGATTTGGGGGAAGAGGAACATATACCATCAAGTTCTTTAGATGTCATCAATCCGGGCACTTAGCATCAAAGTGTCCTAAAAAGGGGAACAAACAAGGTGAAAGGAGGAAAATTTTGGTGAGGGATGAAGACACTCATAGTGTACACTAACATGAATCCTTTGCTTCACTTGAACAAGGAGAGTCTCTCATGATGAGAAGGACTTTGATCAAAGAGCCTAGTTCACTAGAGCCACCCAAAAGAAAGACACTTTTTAGAACTACATGTAGAGTGGGAAAGAAGGTATGTAGAGTGGTTATTGATTCTGGTTCTACTTATAATTGGTGTCCCATGAAGCAGTTGAGAAGCTAAAACTGAATAATATCGCACATCCCACACCCTACAAGGTGTCATGGCTCACAAAAGGGTAGAAAGTAGTCATAGAAGAGAAAGCATGGATAGAGTTTTAGATTGGGAAGTACAAGGACAAAGTAATTTGTGACATAGTACCGATGGATGCATGTCATTTTATCTTAGGAAGACCATGGAAATATGACTTGGAGGCACACCATGATGGAAGGAAGAAAACCTACTCCATAAGACACAAAGGTAAGAAGGTAACTTTACTAGACATGATTGATAATGGTGAAGAGAAAAAAGATTCCAAGTTTTTATTTGTAGGAGAGAAAGCATTTTTAAAAGTGTTGAAGGAGAAAGGTATTCCTTGTTATCCATTGGTAGTGTTGCCAAGACAAGAAGAGGGAAAGGCATTGAAAGTGAAAGAGAAGCCTAAGAGAGTAGGTCCTAAGGAGGTAGAAGATTTGATAGAGATGTTTAAGGGAATTGTAACCAAGGAGTTACCAAATACCTTACTCCCAATCAGAGAGATTAACCATAATATTGATCTAATCCCTAGAGCCATACTTCCAAACAAAGAAGCATATAAACTCACACCCTAGCAAAATGAAGAGATGCCCAAGAAAACCAAAGAACTTTTAGAGAAGGTTTTGATAACCAAGAACTTGAGCCCTTGTGCAATCCCTTCCCTATTAGCACCTAAGAAGGAGGGGACTTGGAGGTTGTGTACTGATTCTAGAGCCATTAATAGAATCACTATTAGGTATAGGTTCCTTATGCATAGGATTGAGGACCTATTGGACCATCTAGGGGGTGCAAACTACTATTCAAAGGTTGACTTGAAGAGTGTGTACCACCAAATCAGAATAAGGGCTGGAGATGAATGGAAGACAACCTTTAAGACTAATGAAGGGCTATATGAATGGAAAGTAATGCCTTTTGGGTTATCCAATGCTCCTAGCGCATTCATGAGGCTCATGAATGAAATATTGAAACCATTTCCTAGAAATTTTGTAATTGTATATTTAGATGACATCCTTATTTTTATTAGGACTAAGGATGAGTATTTCAAGCATTTAAATTTGGTCCTTAAAAGATCGCAAGAGGAAAATATCCTTTTAAATTTGGATAAATGTGTCTTCATGCAAGAAGAATTGGTATACCTTGGTTTTGTGGTTTTAGGTGGCAGCATAAAGATGGATCTAGAATAGGTGGAAATCATTTTAAATTGGCCCTCTCCAAGGACCATGACAGAGGTTAGAAGCTTCCATGGGTTGACTTCTTTTTATAGGAAGTTCATTAGGGGATTCAGTTAGATTTGTGCACCAATTTTGGAGACAATCAAAGGGGGGAAAAAATGAAAGTTTGTGTGGACCAAGAAGGTTGAGGAGGATTTTCAAAGTCTAAAACAAAAGGTAGCAAAGCATCGTATACTGGCTTTTCCATATTTTCAAAACATTTTTCTTATTGAATGTGATGCACCTAATTTGGCTATAGGGGCTGTTTTGAGCCAAGAAGGGAGACCCATTGCATTTTTTACTCAAAATATGAATGAGGCTAAGAGGAATTAATCCTCTTATGACCTAGAGATGTATGCTTTAGTGCATGCCCTGAATAAATGGAGGCACTATCTCCTTCCAAAGGATTTTATGGTTTTTAAAGACAACCAAGCACTAAGTTTCTTGAACAACCAAGAGAAATTAAGTCACAAAAACGTGAAGTGGGTTGAATCAATCCAAGAATATACCTTTTCAATCAAGCACAAGAAAGGAGTTTCTAAAAATGTGGCTGATTCTTTTAGTAGGAGGGCCATGACAGTGCAAGAAATGAAGTTGCAAAGTGTAGGTATTGACTCCTTGAAAGGTATGTATGAAAATGATGAAGACTTTCATGAGATATACAAGGTTTGTTCTAAATTTTTAGAGGCATATCATGTTGAGTACTCTGATTATTTTCTTCAAGATGGTTTTTTGTTCAAAGGACATGAACTATGCATTCCTAGGTGTTCCATGAGAGAGAAAATTGTGAAGGAGAAACATTGTGGAAGCATGAGTGGACATTTTCGGTTGGATAAGACCCTAGAACAGGTAAGAAGACATTATCATTGGCCCAAGATGCAAGGACATGTTAGAAGGTTTGTGGAAACATGTATTATATGTCAAAAATCCAAAGGTACTTCAACCAATGCTAGATTGTACCAACCATTTTCCATACCTACAAGACCTTGGGAAAGCTGTAGTATGGACTTTGTGATGGGCATACCAAGGACTCAAAAGGGGTTTGATAGTATCTTTGTTGTGTTTGATAGATTTAGCAAGATGACGCATTTCTTTCCATGCAAGATTACAAGTGATGCAACCTATGTAGAAAATCTATTTTTCAAAGAAATTGTTAAAATACATGGTCTTCCTCAAAATATTGTGTTTGATAGGGATGTGAAGTTTATTGGAATTTTTTGGAGAACCTTATAGAAATGGTTGGGGACAAACTTGAAATTTAGTTCAGCCTATCATCCTCAAATAGATGGGAAAACGAAAGTTGTCAATAGGTCATTAGGAAACCTATTGATATGTTTAACAAAACAATATGGAGAGACGTGGGACAAGATTCTCCCACAAGCTGAATTTGCATTTAATTATTCTATGAATAGAAGTATAGGAAGGAGTCCTTTTCAGATTGTCTATGGGAAGAACCCAAGGGGCATACTAGAATTGAGAGATCTTCCAAAGGATGGGTAGGTGAGTGCCCATGGAGAGAAATTTGTTGACAGCATGAAAGAGATTCATTATCAATTAAGGATGAATCTAAAAAGAATTTCAGAGAAGTATAAAGAAAGTGCAGATAAAAGGAGGAGATGTGTACAATTTCAGGTTGGTGATATGGTTTGGGTATATTTGAGGAAGGAGAGTTTTCCAAAGGGAAAACATACAAAGTTACTCATGAAGAAAGTTGGCACTTGTGTAATTTTGAAGAAGCATGGAAAGAATGCCTATGAAATAGAACTTCCTTATACCCTAGGTATATCTTGTATCTTCAATGTTTCTGATCTAACCCCGTATAAAGTTCATCATGATGTAGGTACAAAGGTTCATATTGAAGAACTGCAACATGACCTTGTAGATTTACATCCTCATGCACCAAAGACACTTGATAGGATCCTTGACACTAAGGTCATCAAGAAGAATAGAAAAAATGAATATAAAAAATACCTTGTAAAGTAGGTTGGACACCCTAATGAGGAGGTAGTGTGGATGGAAGAGGCAAAGATGAAGAAGCATGGCACTTTATTGTTGGAACTTATCTCAAGAGGACTTGAGATCAATCCACCCTGGGAGTATGGTGCAGGAGCCCCTGACAAGTAAAAAGAAAAAGAAGGTGGAAATAAGGCCTCCATGGTTTTTATTAGGTAGGTTTTATTGGATAAGGGACAAGAAGGATCAAGAGATCCTAAATTTTGTAATAAGTCCTAAATTGTGAAACTCAGTGGCCTAGGATAGATTATAAATTCTATGGCTCACTATGGTTGATTGGAAATTGGATGGGTATAATTGTATTAGGGAAGGTTGGAATGATTATTTTAACATAAAAACATATCAAATCCACCTTGGGAAGATCCTAGGAGTCAATTTGTTAAATTTTGCAAAAATGTGCAAAATGTTGTCAACAACATTGTTTCAAAAGTTGCTCATTCACAACATTTTATTGAAAAGTTGTTACACAATGGTTATAATCACCCATATTAGTTGGAAATAGGGTAAAATAATATAAAATGATGTAAATTAACTTTTCAGAGGTTGTTAATGTGAATGGTATTGAGAATTTGCAAAATTGAATAAGAAAATCAACATTTTTTTGTAAAAATTGTCTGGTTTTTTACTTTGCCCGAGCATATACTCACTTATTTGTGAAATATGATTCCATAGGAAGTTTAGGAATGTTATTATATTTCATTTGAACCCAACTAGAGGTTTTGAAGTGGATTATGTGTAGAGATATTAAATTACAGTCATTTGGAGGTTGTTTTTTGGTGAAAAATATGGTCTGTTGACTTCCAGCCTTCATATCTCTTGATTTAACCATGAAAAAATCATCAAAACTGGTTTAAAAGAGAGATATGAGAGTCTAGTTTCATTTTAAATTGGGTTTGGATATAATAGTTTTATATTCATAGAGTTATGCATAAAACCCTAGTCGGGCATCCTTATGTGACTAGTAGAGAGGTGTAACCAAAATAGTGCAGACCCCATAACTTTTGATAGGCTTTGAATCAGAGGCTATAAATGGAGAATTAGACTTAATTTACTTACGCCTAAATTATTCCATAATTGGTTTTGAATAAAATCTAGTTTAAAGCATACTTCCTTCTTTAAGACCTTCATTTAGGCCTCTTCACCATTAGAGTGGATTTCTAAGGATTTTGAGTTTTTGTAGGAGCCTAGATCTATCCTATTGGGGAATGTGCTGCCCAAAAATTTGAAATAATATTGTGGAATTATATTATTATTTCCTTTGGATATTTTTCCCACAAAACTCCAAACGGTATGCATAAAGGATTGGTGAATAGCAGGGTCAAGTAGGGTAGTTTTGAGTTTGGAGTTGAATTGGAACAAGGGATTGCTTTGGTTGGTCTAAGGGATGTCAAAGGATGAAAAATGACATTTTGGAAGGACTCAAAGTATTTGGAAGAGGTTGGAGTGGTTTTTTGGAAGGAAGGTGCATTTGGGTGCATTAGGTGCATATGCGTGCATCACCACAAGGAGATGCATGAAGCAATGATCAACTGAGTGAAGGGTTATGGGGGAACAAAAATGATGAGTTGGTGAGTAAATATAGATTAAATTAAAGGTGTAGGGAATTTGGTTTGGATAATCCAATCAATAGGGGTAGGAGGGCTTGATTTGTACAAGCAAAGACTAGTAAAGTAGATCCAATTTATTAGGGTACCAGAGCTCTGCATCACTTTCATGGTTTAGCTCAATATTATCAGAAATTATTTAAGAAGTTTAGTGATATTTGTATTCCTATGATAGACACCATAAAAGGTGGGATGAAAAGTAATTTTGTATGGAATTAGAAATCTAACCAAGGATTTGAGTTGTTGAAGAAGAAGATTGCCAGTCAACTCATCTTGATATTACCAAGTTTTGAGAGACTTTTTAAAGTTGAGTGTGATGCTAGAAATGTTGCCATTGGGGTAGTTATAATCCAAGAAGGGAGACCAATGGCTTTTCATAGTGAGAAACTTAGTGATGCTAAGAGGAATTATTCTTCCTATGACTTAAAGATGTATGCTCTAGTCCAAGCACTAAGAAAATGGAGGCACTATCTTCTTCCAAAGTAATTTGTGGTGTATTAAGACAATCGAGCAATTAGCTTTCTAAATTCACAAGACAAGTTCAGTCACAAGAACATGAAATAGGTGGAGTACTTGCATGCCTACACCTTCAACATCAAGCACAAGAAAGGAGTACAGAACAAAGTGGTTAATGTACTTAGTAGAAGACTTCTCAAAGTACAAGAAGTACAACTGTAGAGCATGGGTATTGAGAATTTCAAAGACCTATATGCAGAAGATGAAGAATTTACAAAGATATACAAGGTATGTAAGGAGTATAAGAATCATTTCCATGGTGAATTTTTGAAATATACTATGCAAAGTGATCTATTGTTTAAAGGAAATCAGTTATGTGTCCCTAGAGGATCAATTAGGGAAAATGTGATTCAAGAGAAGCACAATAGTGCACTTAGTGATCACTTTGGTGTCAATAAGACCCAAGAGTTAGTGCAGAGGTTTAATTTTTGCCTAAAATGAAGTTAGATATCAGAAAGTATGTGGAATGTTGTGTGGTGTGTCAGAATTCCAAGGGCGCATCATCCAATGCACACCTTTATAATGCTTGAGCATGGATTTTGTTGTGGGATTACTGAAGACTAAGAAAGGGTTTGACATAATCTATTTCATAGTAGACCGATTGAGTAAGATGGCACATTTTGTCCCATGCAAGATAGTGCATTATGCTTGTCACATTACAGAATTATTCTTCAAGTAAGTGGTGAGAATCCATGGGTTACCCTTAAGTATAGTATCAGATAGAGATACTAAATTCATGAGTCACTTTTGTAAGACATTGTGACACAAATTAGGAACCAATCTATCCTTTGGGTCTGCATATCACCCTCAAACAGATAGTGAAAATGAGGTGGTTAATAGAATCCTTGGGAACCTATTAAGGTGTCTCACAAAGGAGTATGGTCAACCTTGGGATCAACTCTTAGGATAGGCTAAGTATGCATATAATGATACTGTTAATAGGAATACTAGAAAGAGTCCCTTTGAGATTGTTTATGGACTACACCCTAGAGGCATATTTGAGATAGAGAACTAAAAGATGGAGCCAAGGGTAGTGGTTATGCTAAAGACTTTGCACACTCCATGAAAGAGTTGCATGAAACAATGAGAAAGACTCTAATAAAGAATACTACAAAGATCAAGAAAAAGGTGGATGAAAAGAAAAAGGAAGTCCAATTCCAAGTAGGGGATCTTTTTGTGGTCCATCTAAACAAAGGAAGACTACAGAAGGGAGTGCAAAACAAGCTACAGATGAGAATATTAGGGTCATGTACTATTCTGGCAAAATATGGTAATAATACATACATGGTTGAGCTCCCTGGGGATATTGGTTTGTCTCCAAGTCTTCAATGTTGTAGATCTGGTCCTTTACAAGGGGCCTACTCCATATCAGGACTAGATCCTCACTGAGGTTATGCAAGAAGTGGAAGACCTGCATTTGAACCCTACACCACCTAAGAGAGAAGAGAAGAGACTTGATTCAAGGGCCTACAAGAATACTAGATAGAGGACATACTATGATCATCTGATCAAATGGAATGGAAAAGGAGATGCAGAGGCCACTTGAATGAAGGAGAAAAAGTTCAAGTAGTTGGGAATTGATTCCAACTTGCTCAATCCAAGGATGGATTGAAATATTTCATTTGGGGAGAGTGGTGCAGGAGCACCTAGGCTAATCCCTAATTCTAGTTTTGTTTTGGCTTGTACTCACCTTATCCAAGTTAGTATAGTTTAGTTTTGACCTTAGAAGGTCTTGCAAGTGTGTACCTAGGTGGATTTGACTAGGATCAATCCAACCTAGGTGTTTTATTCTTTGTTAGTGGTTAGTGCTAGATTACGCCTAAAAAGTGGGAAAATGGGTCCAAAAGCCTTCAAGGAATAGGCTAGGTTATATATGTGCCTAAAAAGGCCTCTAGGATGTTTTTAGATCATTCTATGTCAATTAGAGGTCATTGGGGTTTTTTTTATGCAAAGTTGTCAAAGTTGTCAAAATGTTGCATGACAAAATTTGCAACTTTTAAAAGTTGCATGACAACATTTGGCATTATTGGATTCTTTTCAAAAAATGATGGTGGGTTGTTAATGTAATGGCCTATAATCACGGGGAAGGCATATTTATACATAGAGGATCCCATTTTCTGAGGTAGATGGATGTAATGAGTGATTTGAATTTGCAAGAAGAAGCTTTGTTACTTGTTTTTGCATAGAGTCAACTACTTTGATGTTTGTGAGTTAGTAGATGGATTGAATAGTGATATATAGTGTTACATTTGTGTAGTAGAGGTAGTTTGAAGAAATTTTTGTTTATCCTTGAAGTTGTTTTGATTTCATTGGATTATTTTGTTAAATTGTTTTTTAGTACTACAGTTGCTTGTGTTGTTTAGGAAGTTTTAGGAGAAAGGGCTCCCACATAGATCTCCACCAAGAAAATCATCACGACCCAGAGGGATATGGAAGGGAAGTCATTGTAAAGTGTACATATGGAAGGATGAGCTCAGAAAAGAAAGTTCAATAATTTTGTTGAAGACAATTATTCAATTGTGTATTGTCATTAATGTTACACATGTATTTACACTTATGTAGTGATGTTACACAAATGTCTACATTCAGACCGAGAAAATTTGGTGAATAGAATGAGTTATTTAGTGTTGACCAAGTTCAGTCAGGCATTAAAGCAATTACAGTGTTGACCAAGTCACTCAGGCATTTCAGTCTTGGTCGGGCATTCAGTGGCAGCTAACTAACAGTGATTTGTATTATTTAATTAATTTGTTATATGAGGATGACTGAATTGTGATTTATTATTTAGAAGTATATTCAAGCTAACTTGACATGGATTACCATATAAATGAAAGGTCAAGGTTGGATTGATTATGTGGAAGAAGAAGAAAAGTGCAAGAGAAAAGAAAAAGAGTGGAATTCTATGATATGAAGAGTGAAGGTGAAATCATACAATATTATGATAAAGTACAGATCACACAGATCTACAATAGAATATCTTATCAGCAAGGATCTAGTTATAATCAAAATAGAGATCTGAATCAGTAAAGACAATTTCTTACACATACAGGTCAATTCATTATTACTTTCTAACAATTGTAGCAGTGATCTAAAATATCTTAACATAGTACACTTAACAACTTTTTTTGTAAATCCTCTCGCAAGGTAGAATTTATATGTTGAAGTGTTGAAGATCTCTAACAAGGCCACTCCTCACAGGGTGATTAAATCCTTTAATAAGGTCACACCTATCATTGTTTTATTGTAACCTTTAACAAGGTTGTCTCCTAACAGGGCTCACTTTAGAAGAGTGAAAAACAATAACTAGTTACATTGGTGGTTTTTCCCATATTGGGTTTCCATGTTAAATCTTGGTGTCACCTATGTATATGTTATTTGTTTTATGCTTTATGTTTCTGGACTTAATCTCTAAAGTATAATTGCATTGGATATTATAAAGATTGACTTGACACCCAAGTTACAAAAGAATATCTTAATTAACCGAGTAATAGTGTTAAAGTATTTAAGACATCAAAGGGACAAAGGATTTGTTTTGGCATAATTGATTCACCCCTCCCCTCTCAGTTAGTTATCTTATTTCCAACAATTGGTATTAGAGCTTCAAAGTTATTTCAGAGAATGTTTCAAGGTCTAAGCTAAAGATCAAAGATGTCTTACAGAAGGGAGATCCCTAAGCTAAATAAAGACAATTTCCTAGCATGGCAGGAGCTGATGAAGCTATATCTATCTACTATCAGAGATGCTAGTTTGCAAGTTGACTAAGTCTATTGGAATGTCAATTGGGTAAGTTGAGTAAGTCTACTTTAAAGAGAAAGATTCATTCTTCAAGTGGAATTCTAGATTCGGTGCATACTAACCTATGTGGTCCTGCAAAAGGAAGATGCTATTATGGGGACATGTGTTGGAATGAACGAATAGTGTGTATTGAGAGGGGATGGGTGAATCAGTACCCTTAAAAAATTTCAAACAAATCTTTGTAATCATAAGATAAAATAACCAACTGTGTAGATTTCATTCACCATACATGTAATTTCATTGCTGAAATCTAAATGCATGTAATCAAAACAATAAAACATTCATGATACTTAAGTACACATAATGTTGGAGATTTGATTCTGAACAGTTGATTGATAGTATGTTTGTCATTGATGACAACATATAATACATAGTATTACTTCTGTATGTACTTATCAATATGATTACATGAAGACCAGTGTGGATAGATACATGTTGTTGACATGTTTACTATGATATGTTCATACACATAGACCCAAATATAAAGTTTCAGTAAAGATATGTAATTTTGTTATTGACAGTTACAATTCTGGAGGAACAATGGTTTAAGGCCGACATATGCAACGTGTTGATCGAGTTGCACCTATCTTCAAGATATGTGTGTGTATATTGATGATTAGTTATGAGTTGTTGATATTAATCTAAACGTGCCAAACATATTTCAAGAATATTGCAAATTTATAATTAATTTGGTGAAGCCGACCTAGTGAAGCGACACGTCTATTCAGCATTGACTTACGCAGTTGTAATTATGCTTGTGTGCTTAGTAGAGCCGACAAGGATGTTAAGAAGAGTTGTCCTATAGGTCCCACGATCTCATACTTGGTGTATGCTTTTATATAAGGTCATTTGTAATGAGAAGAGTTGTGAAAGCCAGAGATTGACAAGCAGAGCAGAGTGTTGATACAACAAAGCTATATTTATCATATGTTGATAATATAGATGTTTATATTGAAGCATTCAGAATACAAATTAGATTTTTATATTGGTTAACAAGAGGTTAAAGCATCAGTGCATAAAAGGAACTGATCAGACAAGCAGTGTCACAAATAGTAGTTCATCTTGTTGATACAGTGTGTATCAAATAACCAAAAGGTTGTAGCCTTCACCACTTGGACAGTGAGTCCTTGGACAGTGAGTCCACCACACCTAACAAGGTTATATTTAAAAGAATCCTAACAGGGTTTGACCCTTAACCAGGTCACTATACTACTACATTGTAATGTACAACTCCTAACAGGGTTGGAAGATCTTTTAACAGGGATGACTATAAATAGTATAGTTCTTTGTGGGTACTAATTCCCACCAGGGTTTTTACCATTTGTTTTACCCATAACCAAATTGATGTATTGTGTAAAGTGTTATTTGTATGTGCATTTACTTTGTATCAATCTGGATTAATAAGTATAAGATAAATATTTAAAGTTGTAGATAACTGATTCACCCCTCCCCCCTCTCAGTTATCTTTGAAGTATTCTAACAATTGGTATTAGAGCCAAGTGCCTTGGAGAGAAATCCTAATAGCTTAAGGTAGATCAGATGGCATACTTCAAAAAAGAGAGCCCTAAGTTTGATGGAGAGAACTATCTAGACTGGAAGAACAAAATGATAACTCAGCTACAGTGCATTGGATTTGAGATCTTCGAAATTTCCACACAAGAAGTTGTAATTCCATCTCTGAAAGACCTTGCAAAGGATGATGCTACTAGAAGATAGAAGGAAACATTTACCAATAATGCAATTTCCAAAGAAGCCCTAATCAACGCCTTATCTGACAATGAATTTTCTAAAATCAAGAAGATTGGAAAAGCATATATCATATGGAAGTATCTAGAAGACATGTTTGAAGGAGGTGTTCAAGCAAAGAACGCATGCAGGAAGACATGGAAGAAGAAATACAACAGCCTTGAGATGTTTCCAAAAGGAAACATTAGAGCTTACAATAAGAGGATAAATGAAGCAGTATTTGGAATCAGAAACAATGGAGGAGAAATTTCAGAAGAAGATATAATGGCTAAGTTGTTAGCTACTTTGACATCAGACTATGAAAACAAGATCAGTATTCTAGAAGAAACTATGCAATTCTCACAAGACTTCAAGAGAGAGACTTTGATCAGCAAAATCTCTGCATTTGAGATATCAAGATTGAAGAC
>MU224173.1:1119799-1144095 GCA_018584345.1 Thuja plicata
ACAAACAACAGTTCATCTTGTTGATACAGTGTGTATCAAATAACCAGAAGGTTGTAGCCTTCACCACTTGGACAGTGATTCCTTGGATAGTGAGTCCACCACCCCTAATAGGGTTATATGTAAAAGATTCCTAACAAGGTCCAACGCTTAACCAGGTCACTATACTACTCCATTGTAATGTACAACTCCTAACAGGGTTGGAAGATCTTTTAACAGGGATCACTATAAACAGTATAGTTCTTTGTGGGTACTAATTCCCACTAGGGTTTTTTACCATTTGGTTTCCCCGTAACCAAATTGATGTGTTGTTTAAAGTGTTATCTGTATGTGCATTTACTTTGTATTAATTTGGGTTAATAAGTATAAGATAAAGATTTAAAGTTGCAGATAACTGATTCACCCCCCCTCTCAGTTATCTCTGAAGTATTCTAACACATAAGACATGTATTTTGGTATCACAAAAAACCCTTGTTAGAAGGTAAAAAATGTGGTGGGGACAAGACCCACAAAGCTTCACTACTTCAGTAACAAAGTACCCTATTAGAGCTTAAAAAGATTGATTACTTCTGGTGACCTTACCCTGTTAGGAGTAACAATAAGATCGAATATATCTACCTCGTGTGAGTATTTTACAACACAATGTATGTGTGCACTCTATTAAGAGATTTATGCAAAGATGGTTAATTCTACTCTGTTAAGATATTTTGGGGTCTATTACAAATTTTAGAGAGTAACAGTATTTTTGATCTGAACAAATACAATCTAAATATTGTGAATAATAGATCCTTTAAGAACAATAAAATTATCACCTTGTTGTGACTGATAGTACCTTTTTTACTATTCGGTATCCTTGTCTCTATTATGAAAAATGATTGCTTCAATGAAATCCTTGTGTAAAAAACCCTTGTCTACTCTTCTAATTTCCTTAGTGCAGCGTCTACTTGAT
Organism: Thuja plicata; assembly: GCA_018584345.1. NCBI lineage: Eukaryota > Viridiplantae > Streptophyta > Pinopsida > Cupressales > Cupressaceae > Thuja > Thuja plicata. The sequence goes on from MU224173.1 coordinate 1,120,746, forward strand.
CATAATTAAATCATCATACTTGTGAAAATGAAATCTTATCCCTACATATATCAAACCTCTTGACCTAATTAGGGTTTTACAATATCTTAGAAAACCTAAGATCAATGGTGTACAAAATTTACTTTGATGATCTATACATATGAAACATAATCAATTAATGAGTGCATGCATAATTAATGTCCTCCTCGATCATTGTAAACTGTTGTCCAGCTTGGCAAAAATTTGTTACCTATATTGATGTGCCATTTCAAACTTTTATGTAACTTATGGTTTACTTGGTAAATGATGTCTCTCGATGCTCGGTGTATCTTGATCCTCAATGTATACTACTAGCTCAATAAGTCTGAAGCTCGGTGATCATTGCACTTGGTTAACATTCCATTTGGTTAACTCTACACTCAGTGATCATTACCAACTAGTCTGTCTTTGACTCTGTTACCGACTAGAAATTAGCATACTTGAATACTAATGACAACCTTTAAGCACATATCGAGTAACATTCTCCCACTTTTACATTAGTATCAAAAACTTATATATTTAGTATACACAGTACCTTAAACATATTAACTCAGTGACTCCCCCTTTGCACATGCTCTCGGTATGCATAGACAATATACATATGTTTCCCCCTTTTTTGAAATTAATGACAAAATGAAATAACTTACAACTTGTCAAAAATGTTGGTATGGGTATTCTATAGATTTTCCATTAGTTTCTCTCATTCCTCTTTTAGGTGCTCAAGGGTCAATTGTTGCAAGTTCAATTGAGCATGCATGTCATAGATGCTTTAAGTTATTAATAGTTTGGGGGTGGCAACCAAAAATTTTGCCTCTGTCACATGCCTTTGCATCACTATTAAATGCGGTAGTAACATGGTCTAGAGTTTGGTTACTTGGTCTTTGATTCTATTATCTTCCTTCCTCAATTCAAGTCTCAACTACTATGTGTGAATAAACTTGGAATAATGCAATTGAAATTCATGTTTCTCGCTTGTAAGACTATTTGCACTATCTTTTAGATCATCATCTAATTTCTTTATCTTTTCACTAAGCTTGGTAGTGAAGTGATCTAATGTGCATAACTTCTGCAGAATTGTAATCGCTTGATTAATAACATTTTCTAATGTTGTTATAGATTCTAAGACTATTACCTTGTTAACTGCCACAACTTGGCTAATATTTTTAGTAAGCTTGTATTGAATCTTTTGTTCTCCTTGTTGTTCTAACTTTGCTCAGCATCAACATCAGAACCATTTATTGTCTCAGTGATCAATGCAAGTTGATCAATGATGGAGGAAGATTCATTAATGTGTGTATTGGGAACAACTTATAGTAAGATCTCCTTAGCTACTTCTAACACTTGTGCATTCTTGTGTTCTAGCCTTATCTTGTCTTGCACTGCTTTTCGTGTGCATAATTCTCCATATTTTCTTAGTGTTCCAAGATCAAGTGTCCTTGGGTCACATTCAGGGATGTCAAAGATCTCATCAAGTGTAATTGTACCCTTTCTTCCTTTCTTCCTTTTCTTCTTCTTCTCATGGACACTGGATGTAGGATATTGTGTCAATAAAAGTTGAGCCTTGTGCTTGGTATTTGGCTTTGGTGGCTCAGTTGGTGAGATGACTTGTTTTGGTGGCTCGGTAACAGACCTTGTGTCAAGAGTAGAAGTATCTATGATTTTCCCTATATTGCCTTCATCCTTATATGTTTCATCAATTGTGTCTTTTGGTGCATCACCTTATGTAGTAGCTCCACTATGCTCAATTTCCTTACGAGTTTCACCACCCTTGTCTTCTTGTGTGTCTGTTACCTACTCGGGTGTAACCTTTGATTATTCACTTTCAATATCAATATCTTGGACTAGTATGGGCAGATTACCTTGAATCATAGCTCGAGTGACCTCGGTTATATCTTTTCCTTCGAGGTTCTTGGTAGCTTTTGATATTACTTCATCTTCCTTTTCTTTGTCATCTGGGTCACCTTCGGTGATATAACCTACCATGATTTCTGCATGTCCAAGGTTTGTTAGTAGCTCAAGAATATCATCCAATAAATTATCAACAATTTCATCTTCAACATTAGTTGTCTCTGTACTCAGTTGATGTCCCTCGATATGGATTATGGATGCAACGTCCTTGTTTTCTCGATTGGACTTAATAATTTTTCCAAATCATAGTACTCTCTTCATCAACTTATTTCAATTTCCCTTGAATTATATTGAGTGCTCTTGATTTATTTGTAAATTGTTTTGCATGATGTTGCATTATGTCATCAATCTGTTCAATTGTGTAATCAACCTTAAGTATAGTGAGTGTTGCCTCTCTCATCTATTTCTTTGTTGTCAATTCATAAGTCCATCTAGCTGATATTTTTTCATATAGTTCTTGTGGTATGTATGTATAAAATTCTACATGAACTTTTCTAAAAGTAATCAGCATACCAATCATTACATCTTCCAATTTATCATGATACTCAGTTGTCAAGTTTTCATAAGCTTGTAGCTTTGGGTGTCCTAACCTTCGAGTTGATCTTATTGATTCTTCTACCTCATTAATAGTTTGTTCTTCCTTATTCTTTACAACCTTAAATTTATCAATGGTATCATCAGAATTATCCTTGTCATCTTTTTCTCTTACATACCTTTTCCTTTGTCTCAATGCTCGGTCTCGATGGCAGCCTTAGACTTCCTCATTTGATAATTATATTTTGGTGAGGGTCTAGTAATTTTACAAAATCCTTTCTTCAAAGGTGGTGATTGTGTTGTCACCGTTCTTGTTCTTGTTCTTGTTCTTGGTGGAGTCTCAGCTTTTGTTCCTTTTCCCTTCTTGGCCCTAGGTGCCTCTTCTTGTACTTTAGGTGTAGGTTCATCAGATTTGGTGGTCTTTGTATCTTTTTCTTCTCTTTCACATATTCTAGGCTGCTCCTCAGTGTCATCAATTGATCTGTCAAGTTCTTGATCAGTGATAGAAAATTTCCTTTTCAATGTCTTGACCATTTTGGTCTTCTTTCTTCCCATCTTCTCTACTTGAAGTCCAATTTGTATTCTTGTCTTAGCTTCATCATATGTGCCAAATCTCATGGTAGATTTGTCAATATTTTCATTGATTATTTTCTCTATATCTTCAAAAGCTAAATCTATGTCAATTTCATAGTCCATAGGAGGTAGCCATGATATCTTAGGTTGTACTAATTTGATGATATTTGTGTCTATGTCAACTACAAAATAGATATCTTCTTTATACTTCTCTACCAACTGAATTGGTATTCTTTTTGTTTTCTCCATTCTCTCTTTGAGCTTCATAAAACAATCATTCATAATGAGTTCAAAATTAGCTCCTAGACTCTTAATGAGTTCACCATCTTGCATAGTGATTGGTCAGTTGGTCTCCCAAGTTACATTACCAATGGATGGAAATAGGTTTTGCAGACAGAAAAATGTACACATTAGTAGGGAACCAAACTTACATGTATTCGATCTTCCTGATCTGATTGTTCTCATGTTTTCTTCCAGATGTCTCTGCAATAACTTGTCTAGGTCAAGTTGCAAACCCTTCTTCATTATTTTGTATGCAATGTTGACTCCTCCACATGTGATGTTGTTAGGTCTGATCGATTGAAAGATTTTGCATCCAATAACATATTAACCAAATCTCAGTTCAAGATTATTGATGGTGTTGATCTTTAGACCTCTACCATCCCACTTGGCTCCTATTATCTTCTTGATTTCTTCTTTGGGTGGGTGCCTTAGGGATTTTTTATTTTTAGTTATTGGATACCCAGGTACTGCATGTATAACATCTTTGATTATCTATTTTGGTTCATCTAGCCATAGTTTTCCATCATGTATTCAACTTAGTACAATGTGTATCCACTTTGTCTTGATGAATTCCTTTGAGAAATATAGGGCATTAGTTAACCCTTTCACTTCCAAGAGCTTGTGATTGTCCTTTAGCTTTCCATTAGTGTTAAGCTCTTTATATGTCGCAATAAGCTCAAAATCACCTATTTCATCAATTTTCTAATGGATGTATACTCTTACATCGTGAACCAACAAAACCCTAGGTGGTATCACATAGAACATGCCTTTTTCATTAGGTTGAGAAGCAACCTCTGGATGAAACTTGTAGTTAGGTTTTGTACATGTCAAACTCTTGATCAAAATTACCTTATTTCTCTTGTCATTCTTTTCTTTCATGGTTCATGATGAAGACGCCATTGTGTATTGCAAATTAGGGCTTCCAACAAAAAACACAAACATCATGGTAAGTGCAAATGCTTACTTGAAATAACCTTCAACTGCTCAAAATAAGATTTGAATCGCTATGAAATGCTTCGAAATGCCCCACTGTGAATTCACTCTAAATATCTCTTCTTTGCTCTTTGATCTTTGTGTGAACAAATGAGTTCATTTCCCTTAAATTTATAGCAAAATGATATAGTCAACACAATAAATGCTCGTCAAAAACCACTCATTTGAAAAAAAAATCACTCGATTGACACTAAAGATACCACAACTCGGTGAGTACAACAATGCTTGGTTGACTCAGCAACTCAGTTGTCTCTCACATGTTCACCAACTGGAATTCTTACTCGGTACAAATTAACTGACTCAAATAGTTCAAAGATATCAAAATATAATACCATAGTGCATCTTAATTCATGCTAATTTGGCATTCATACAATGAATACAAGGAACTAATGTAAGATAGAAATTTTCAAAACATAGTTCCATACCTTACTTATATTGCTTAGGTGGAGGTGGTGGAATCACCTAATCCATCAGATGAGGTGTCACCAACCATTGTGCTTGGCCCAACATTGTCATTTGATGCTCTCCTCCACATTGTATTCCTTATATGCATGGTTTCTTTGATTTGTTTTCCATTTCTTGTATCTGTTACTCAGTTTCTTCAATCTTTGCTTAAGTGACCAACCTTCTGACAGTGTGTGCATGTCATTCCAGAGTTTGACCAATTACTAGATTTAGTTCTCCATCGTCCCATATAGCTATCTTCAAAATATGTCCATACTTACCACATGTTGTGCAACTAGCCCAAGTGTTATAATCCAAAGCATATGCATTACCTTGTCTTCTCGATTGGAATTATTTCTCTTGTCCTTTTGGTTTCCATATTTTCTTCATATCAGTCATGCATGCTTGTGATGTCTGACCATGCATGTTGCAAGTGTGACAATATTTTTCCATGTACGTTTTCTCCTATGGTTTGTTCAGCTTAGATCTGCATTCATGTGCTTGATGTCCATGCTTGTTACAGTTACAAAAATTACCATTGAGTTTAGGAGAGTTTCTAGAAATAACTTTTTCTTTGCTTCTGCAAATGTTTAATGTGTGGTGTAGTTTTCCACAATGATGGCATGAGGGTTTGTTAGGCTTTAGATTTATGAATAAATTCCTTTGTTCAGCTTGGTTTGATGATTCTCCATGCTCAGTAAACCCTAAACTGGTATTGATGTTCAATCTCCTTTGATTGTTCATAAATTCATCCATCCTCTTGGTACTTTCTTTAGATCTCTTAATCACCTCCTTATGTTTTTGTATAATCTTTACTTCATTTGTCATTTTTTTATTCTCTTCTTTTAATTCACCAATATCTTCTAATTTCTTGGCATGTTCAATATTCACTTGGTTGGCCTCATGACTTATAGAAACCATCTGATTGGTGATATCGAAGTAATGTTTGGTAAGTCTCATTATCTCAGATTCTTTCTCTTGTAGCTTTTCAGTCATTTGTCTTCTGTCATAAAAAACCATGTTTCTATCTTGTTCATCTTTCTTTGTATCGTTCAAGACTTCAACCATTCTAACTATTTTTGTATCTTGTCTGATCTACAATGGTTTCACTTGTTCAATAAGTTTTTGATTTATTTCTGATAGCTTTGATATGATTCCTTCAGATGCATCAGATATGCTACCAAATTCAGATCCATATGTCTATAAAGACACAAGCTAATTCATTGTAAATTAAGGTGTGAATAGAGTGTTAACTCTTTTTCTTGTAGCACAATCTTGATGTGACAGTATACTTATGTACTTGAAATACAAACTCCTATTTTATACAAAATAAAGGCTAATTGATGAGGGTATTAGATAATATCTGGGGATACCTATTATCACCTCCTTCCTTTTTGATATCCACTGGTTCAGGCAGGTAATACCTATGTATGATTACTGATTTGCAGTATCTTTTAAGTGGATGATCTTCTTACTGAAATGCTAAAATATATTTTAATGGATCAACAAGTAAATGACTATGCAAAAGACTATGAATACCCTGATACAAAGCTTAATGACCCATACTAGTATCTTGACAACAGAAATTAGTAAGGAAATAAGGATTCTCATCCTTCTTATTTTTTAGTTCTTATGAACCCTAGGAAGGATAACCTAATTTGATTCTCTCTCAAAGGAATCAATAGACTGAATTGTATTCTTTGAGCATAATTACTTGAATGGAATTTATATTGAAGTGTGAATGATTTGATAATTTAAAATATTGGTTGGAAAATGATTAGTCACTTAGCCAACTATAAAACTAGTGCCTTAACCTTGGGCTATGAGTAAATATCTGGTATAACTCCACAGTAAGGTGATTAACAAAATATATGCAAACAAAGATAAAATGCCTTACAAATTATCCTCTCTCAACGACTATATCATCAGATCCTTAAACTATTGCTAAGCTCTCTGGGGTCATTTGAAATGATTAATCCTTCCTTGAAGGAGCTTACAAATGACTGCACAACCACCTTGTGTTCACTATGCCTAAATGCCTTACAAATAAACATACAAAAGAAATAACAATAATGAAAAGAGACAATCAAAGATGCAGAACAAAGATTGAAAATATTTGTATTAATGTCTTAAAGCTTCAAATACATATAGATAGACAAATAATACAAAGGCTCAGACAAATTTTAGTAGTCTTCCTTGTAATATATTTCAATTGAATCCTTAAAATAAGGATGCTACAAGCTTCAGATGGTTTAGGAAACCTAACCCTAAAAACAAGAAAAGACAAAAGACAAGAAAACACCAAGCGGTGGGAGGACAAAACTGAAGAATAAGATCTGATCTTTCTTTGTCTTCTTGTGGATGTTGGCACCTTTGTCTATATATGTTCAAGATAGCATCAGATAGTTGAAATATGATTTAGGGACCACCAATATAGGCTAACTTACACTAATCTCTTTAAGATTGCTAACCTTCTTGTGCTCATAGAACATGTGCCATGTGTCCTTTCACTCTTCATCCATGATGTCTAGGTCCATTGTAACAAGATTTTTCTTCTTGGGTTTGGTCATGATATCCCATGCTGCCACATCTTCCTCTTTAGGCCACTCAAAATTTTGAATACTCTCAAGTTGAGCCTTCTTCCTTTCCCACCTAGCATCTGTTATGCTTTTCACATGTGAGACGAACTTATTGCAATTTGTCTTTGCCTTCATTGCTTCATCCAAAATTTTATTGTACCTCTCCATATCTAATTCTCCTTGATCAGATATGTATATATCCTTATTGGGAAGCACATTATCAAATCTTGATCACCACAGTCCTAATGGCTTGATTTGATTATCCTCAATTCTGATGGAAGGTATAAACCTACTATAACCTACCCCAAACATATTCAACCTTGCCTCAATTTGATTTTATTTTCCTTTAAAGAAGGACAAGGTGGACCTAATCTTCTCTATCTCTATACCAACCAGAGTTACTATTTCTAGCAAATTTGACCTTAATGGTTGTACAGATGCCAACCTCTCAAAAAGTGTTGTCCTACCAGACCAGGTTGAATAGTATGGATTCAAAATTGAAATAGAATTAGTGACCTCTATTTGTAGGCCTAGTAACTTGCCATAGGATCCATATACCACATCAATATTTTCTTTTATGGTGTCTATGTTGTGCTACAAAATTGAAGTCAATGCTCCCAAAATAACACTATTGTGCTCTCTGATCTCTAGCTCTGTTTCAGTAGCTATTTCTCATGTATCTTCTATTTGTATCTCAATATCCATTACCTCTTTAGGCTCAGTATGGGTAGGCTCCATCACATCTAGTAATTATTGGGTAAGCTCAGCTATGAGATTCGCTTTCTCTTTGATATTCATCAATCCTAGCTCCCTATCTTTAACAATGTAATTTTTCTGACATTTGAACTTCTTTTGGCTCATTGAGTTGGGAAAAGTGAGTTAGCACTTGGAATATTTCCAAATCCCTTGTATTGTGGACTATCTAGATGATTTTATTACCTTCCATCTTCTCCTGAATATTTATAAGCGATGGATTTTGATCTTTAGGAGCTAAGATCCATATTGCAAGAGCCTGAGATTTAGGATTATATCCAAACCCTCTTATTATATCCCCAACCTAAGTTTTTGATGACAATTTGACATCAGGTTGTTTTCTTATTTGATCTATTATAAAAGTTGAAGATAGGTCCTAGCCTTCCACTAATAAAAGCCCACTGGCCTTGACCAGTTTTCTTTATTGCTTTGGTGTGATTTTCTCAGATTCAGGATCATAATCCTGTAATGTCTATAGAGCTTCTTGGGTGACTAGGTCACCACCTGCCAATTGTAACTGCTTTCCAACCTATTTTTTGCTTGTTCCAGATGAGGAAATCTTTGAACTCCTTTGTTTTTATGAAGTTGTCATCCTTTAGGAATTTCTCTTGATGTATCACCCTCTTATCTATACACATCCTAAGAGGTAGCTCCTCCTCTTCTTTTGCATCCTTTTGCAATTTTTTGCCTGCCCTGATCTATTTTCTCAGTAAGTGATCATAAGGTATATTCCCAGTTATAAGGGTAGAAACTTTGTCTATTATTTTCTCCTTCCTCTGAGAAGGTTCCCCTATTTCTACTTTTTGTCTCTTTTGTGGGGGTTCATTTGTCACTTCTTTCTCAGGGACCTCAGTTAGGTTAATGATATTCTCTTCTTCAGCTACCTGCTCTTTAGCAATTGCTTGATCAATTGGAGGGGGGCTAGGTTCATAGTATTCATCACTATCATCATCATACTCTGATGATGAGTGCCCTTTATGGCCTTTCTCCAGAACCACTAGTGCATCTTCTAGCTGATTCTAGAGGAGAGTATGAGAGTTGATAATAGATTCTAACCTCTTCAAATAAGGCATATCAAGGAAGAATCCCCCAAATTTTAAACCTTTTCTCTTGACCTGCCTCTCCAAATCCATAAGTTCATTTAACTTTATGGCTCTCCTATCCACCTCTTCATCTTCCAAAATATTTCTTGTCAAATCTTCTTCCATGCACTCTTCATGTTCCTTGGTGTAGGGGATAGTTGGTGTTAGCAATCTCTTGGCACTGAGGATGAAACCCTTTGTATCAACATATCTGTGTAAAGCCACATTCATCCTATAATGATTCATCCAACTTTTTACAAGGTCCAAAGCTCCTTTTCCAATAGTAAAATTGTAAATTATGAACTGCCTATGGGTAAATGTACACTTCCTATGTGATGCTAAATGCTCATTGTCTGTCAAAATGAGCTATCCTATTAATTCCATTGCAACTACCCTTGGTGGTACATGGAATGGAAATATATGTGGAGGGTGGGTACATCCATAGACCATTATTATTGTGAATTTCTTCTCATAGTAAAAATCCCCCCAGTTGTGGTCTCCTGGCCATTTGTCAAGATATTGGCATGGCCTCAATAATTGTATTACCTTGATAGGAAACCTACTTTTATCAATGCCTAGGTGCTAAAGAATTGGATATACTATCCCATTTTCAAAAGCACAAAACTCATGTTCTCTGGAGGTGTAGTTCTACTCTGAGCCAAAATTGAATAGCGTTAGGCTGGTTATGATGAAACCTTTGTGGCTATAAATATTGATAGTTCATGAGTGAGGAGTTATAGTATAGGATCAAATGCATAAGGACTGAATAATGCATAAACTTAGGGTGATCCCTTTTACTTTGTATATCTATGAACCCTTGGTGTATTCGATCTATGATATATTGGATATAGTCATAGTTAGAGGTTCTTTGGAGGCTCTGCATGTCCAACACCATCATCAAAATATCTAAAGTAATCCTTTCTTCTCATGCATCCTTTCCCAGAACTCTGCATAGTGTATATGATATGTATTTTATGTAAACATTTAGGTCCTTGTAAAAATGTGGGGCTGCTCTTGGCATGGGTGCTATGTAGGTTTACATTTTCTTAGGAACATGATGTTCCTTGATTAATTTGGCAGTAATGCCAAACTCTCTTGTATACCTATTCTCTAGGCTCGTCACATTTATCTCGGTATTCATAGGGTAGTACACATTGAAGGCCTTCATGAAAAAATTTTGGTCCAAGGTAAGTAAGGGTTTTCCATTATCCCTCTTAATTGTTTTGGTCAGGCTATCATACCTACTGGCCAATTCTAAAATGAAATCAACATCTACAAAGATGTCAGGAACTATTAACCTGGCTAATCCACAGGTCCAAGGATTTGAAATAGGCATGGGTTCATCACTATTGTTAAATAAATAATTAAACAATGAATACCCTGATGAACCCAGAGTTTTTTCATCCCTAATGTAAGACATATCATCAATTAGGACTTCAGCACTAACCTTTCTATTCTAGCTCAAGCCTGGTAGCAATGTGAGAAACTCATTTGATTAATTTCTCTTTACGTTTAATTCATCATCAACATCATCACTTCTTCCACTGGTGGATGCCATTCTCTGTGCTTGACTCATTTTCCCCTTTTGTTATGTTCACAACACTTTATCACCGATATTGAAAAAAATATTCTCAAAAACCTCACCAAAAGCTATCAAATACTTTGTAATCTACAATTTAATCACTGAAAACACTACAAATCACAATCCCTGTTGAATTATGAATCAAGAAATCACCTTTCTAAATCACTTGCTACTAGAGAATTCAATTCTTTCTTAGAAAATACTAAAATCTCTATAAAACTCTTCACTTTGAGAAATTGAAGCTGGTAAGAATGAAATGATAATAGACATGCTTACTTATAACTGATAATTCAATGCAGATGTCTCTTCAAACTGGTAAACTTACAATTCAGTCATTTCTGTCATTAATTTCATGCATTGTGACATCAATTCTAGTTCTAGCTGTGGCATTTAAACTGTCAAGTAATCAATTTCTGATGAGTTCTTTTGCTTATAAAAACCTTATAAAATTTGAAAAGAGATCAAAATCATATCTGATTGGCTGCATTAAATCATATTATAGCTACTTTTCCATCTATCAAAATCTTTGTAATCTTATTGGTCAGCAACTGTCCATGATGGCGCCAAAGAAAAGTCTTTATTTAACTCTGGTTTAGTTTTAGCGACCTAGCGATTGGGTGATCTCCATGTCGCTTGATATTTTTTCAAACTACAGTTTCTTACTAAGACTTAGCGAGTGTCGTAGGAACAAACTCTTGATCAACAATTATCTCCATGTCGCATGATTTTTTGACTTAATCTTTCTTCTTACAGAGACATCACGACTAAGCATTTTCTTAATTTTTCTTCAAACTTGGGTCACATCTGGAGACTTGGCGACTATTTTTTCTCTATGTCATGGAACCAACTCCCTAACTCATGTTTTATCCGGATACCTTGTGACTAACAAATTTTAGTCTCTTTATCGATTGATTACTTTATCTTTATAATCTTCATCTGGAGACAACGTGACTACTGTTGATTTGGATTTCCTCTGTGTCTAACAGTTGTCACTAAGTCTCATAATCTTTACTTAAAGCCCTAATTTTTCATGAGACTTCATGACAATTGGACACGTGTCTAAATTTTCCTTCTTGTCTCTTAATTTCCAGATCCTGCTTGACTTTTCAACTCTATACCGTGACCACGCGACTACCGTCTGATCTAGCTTCCATCCAATGGTTGTTGCCAAATCTCTTAATTTTTGACTTAACTCATCTTTCCTCACATGACTGTGCGATAATATTGTTATTCAAACTAACATCTAACCCGGGTTTATCTAGAGATTTAGTGACTTTTGAATCTCCATGTCGCTTGATTATTTCTAAACTGCAGCTTTAATCAGGAGACTTCCCTACTGCCATCAAATTTAAACTGAGATGAACAGTTGTCATGAAATCTCCAGTTCTTTCACTTAACTCACATTTCATCTCAAGACTTGGTTACAATAGAGGAACTTTATCACTTGAACTTAACTCATAACCATGTGTTACATCCTAAGATAATGCGACTGAACAAACTTGAAGTCACCATATAATATTAATAACTCTGATTTCATTTAGAGACAACCCGACCACCGTTAGATCATATCTGAGATCAATGGTCTATGCTAAGTCTCATAACCTTTTAAGCATATTATCTTTCATTAAGAGACTATGCAACCAAATCTTTTTGCTAAGTCTTGAAATTAAAAGGAATATTCGTTCTTTCTCATGAGACTAAACGACTAAAATATTAGCACATGCAAATAATTTTAAACTTGAGTCATGAAAAGGTAACATGAAAATAGAACCCGCTTGAGAATTTTATGGATTTCTTGCATTTTTTAATAGAAATTACTCTAGGGTTTAGGGTTTTTAACATCTTCAACTAGGTTTTGAGAAAAAACAATTCTTGCAGAGGCATATAATAAATTTCAGACATGATTTCTAACCTCCTGGGCACAGGAATGACTGGCATCTTCAAAATTTTATAGGGCAAACTCAAAAACTAGAAATACAACCAACATAGAGAAAGAGGATGCTGAAGAGAAATTGGTGAAGAAAAAATTCATACAGTCATGATCAATCAAGTTGAAGAATGGAGCTAATTTTGTGCCCACCGAGAAACAGAGAAGCATAGCATCATCAAGTAGAAAGAAGTGGAGCAAATGTATTGAAAAGATACATTGATTAGAAAGGTATTATGAGTTTACAATAGATCTAAAAATATACAAAGTATAGTTGTATATGTGAATAGATCATTTACTATTTCAATTTAACCATTGGATTACAAAGTCTCTTAACCAAGCAGAAATTAACAACCCTTTCTATATTGAGGTACATCCCAAGGAGTATCAAAAGGTTTGGTCATATAGATAGGATGAGATGCCAGATACCAACTGACAAACTACACTGGGTTTGGTAATAAAAGGTAGCATAGAGATGCCAGATATCAAGTGACAAACTATTCTATTTAAATCCTCTAACAAGGTCACACCTAACAGTGTGTTTGTAACCTTTAATAGGGTTGCCTCTTCACCAAACTCACTTCAGAAGAGTGAACATTTTGCGTTACCGGTCCCAAGTTGTTTTTCCCTTAACATGGTTTCCACGTTAAAAATACATGTGTCAATGTGTTTATGAGTCATTACTTTAGTGTTTTGCATTACACATAACTAATCTGGATTGATCAGAATACACTAAGTTATTTACAACATTTCAGTAAATCAAAGACTGCTAATCAGTAAATAGTAAGAATAAGGTTTAACAGTAAACTCTGAGAAGTAGTTATTTGTGAGATTATTTGAAGGCATTCATCTTGTAGGACTGAAGATAACTAGAGGCTTATAATTGTGGTAATAAGTTTTTGGGTTAATTTATTAGAATATGTTTGAGGCCACTGATTCACCACCCCCCTCTCAGTTATTCTAACAATTGGTATCAGAGATTGTGTGCTTAGAAGGAAGGTTTCAAGACCTAAGCAAAAGATCACAAGATGAGAAAATGAGATGTGCCCAAATTGAACAAGGACAAATTTCAATCATGGAAAATTAGGATAAGAATCCACCTATCATGTATTGTAAATGATGTTACTCAATACTTGGATACTAAATTTGTGTTTCCTACAAGACCTCACACACTTGATAAATCAAGATAAAATCATGAGCATAATTCTATGATGATAGAATTTGCTTCCTCACTCTCTGATGTTAAATTTGAAGATGTCAAAACCTACACCTCTGCAAAGAAAATGTGAGACAAATTTAAGCTGGTGCATGGAGGAGATGCTAATGTACTAAGAGCTAAGGCAGAGAGCCTAAGAGGTAAATTTTATGACCTAATAATGAGAGAAGGAGAAAATATCACTCAGTAGAGCTGCAGAACAAAAGAGGTAGTCAATTTTATCCGAGGAGTTGGAGGCATAATTGAAGAAGAGATAGTGTTAAGTAAAATCCTAAGAACCTTACTGCATGTATATGCTATTAGAGTATCTTCTATACAAGAAATGAGAGCAGTATCAAACAATAATGTCACTCTAGATATTTTGGTTGGTAGACTGATTTCACTTGAGATGAATAAATTGATAATAATGTCTTACCATCTATTGAGTCTACATTTAAATCTTCTTTGAAAATAAGTAAGTCAAGTCATAAACACAATATGAGAGATGATAGTGCACTACTACATTTGGTACCAAATTGCAACGGTAGTGCCATTGCAATTTTTCCGTCACAACCTTGTCATTGTCGCAATTGTGACAGTTTATCGTCACAATTGTGACAACGACAAGGTTGTGACGGAAAAAGTGCAACGGCACTGCCGTTGCAATTTGGTACCAAATGTAGTAGTGGTGAAATTGATAGTGATAATCAAGATCTTGATGATATTGAAGCACTAATGGCTAGAAGATTACAGATAGGAAAAGGTAGATACAAAGGTAAATTACCACTTGTATGTTTTAATTGTAAAGATATTGGAAATTGTTTTGCTACATGTCCTAAGAGAAGAAAAGATGATAGAAGTAATGACAGATCATTTGAAAAGAATTTTGATAGAAGTGACAACAAAGATTAGCAAAGCAACCAAAAATTTGACAGAAGAGATACTTGAGACTACAAGGACAAAGGGAAGAAAGATTGTTACCTGACTGAGAATAGAGATGGAGATATTGACACCGAATCTGATGAAGACATTGAGATGGTATCTACAGCCATCAAGGATGATTCAGACAAAGAAGATAGGTATGTAGAGACTACACTCATATCTAAGGTTAGTAAGAATGATGTCTAGATTATAGATAGTGCCTGCACTCACCACATGACTGGTGATAAACAAAATTTTGAAACTTTTGAGTACTATAATGGTGGATCAGTAAGAATGGGTAATGACACACCTTGTCCAATTAAAGGTAAAGGAACTATAATGTTTAATAACCTAATCAAATGTGAAAATGCATACTGGGTAAAAGGAATTAATTATAATATCATGAGTGTTTCACATCTGAATAACACAGGTCACCGAGTATAATTTGAGAACAAGAAGGAAAAGATCGTTAATAAATCAGGAAGGTTGATCGGAACTGGTGAATAGATAAAAAGGTATCCTATTCTATCTTGATGAAATAAACACTACTTGTTTAATGAATAGAAACAAAGACATATGGTTATGGCATAAGAGATTATGTTATGTCAATTTTTACATGATAAAGATAAGAAATAAAAGGAAAGTAAGAGGCTTACCGAGCATGTCAAAGCCTGAGCATATCATGTGTAAGAATTGTCAAAAAGGTAAGATGACAAAGTCTAGTTGCAAGAGAAAATCCCATACATCTAATTCTATTCTTGAATTATTCCATACTGATCTATGTGGACCCATGAGAACAAAGAGTTACTATGGAGATAAATATTTCATTTACTTTGTTGATGATTATTCTAGAATAATGACAATTATGTTTATAAAAGAAAAATTAGAAGCATTCAATATGTTTAAATGGTATAAAGCTATGGTAGAAAAACAAAGTGGCAAGTAATTGAAATGCTTAAGATTAGATAGAGGAAGAGAATTTGTTTCTGATTAATTCACTAAATTTTGCAATGAGCATGGAATTAAAAGACAAGTTTCTGCACCAAGAACACCATTGCAACATGGGATTGCTAAAAGGAGAAATAGATCAATTGTTGATTGTGAAAGAACACTGATGATAGAGAAAAGCATTACTCAAACCTTCTAGAGGGAAGCTTTCAGTACTGCTATCTACACATTGAATAGAGTACAATTGAAGAAAGATACCAAGAAGACACCCTATGAGCTATGGTATGGTTACACACCCAATGTAAGTTACTTCATATTTTTTGATAGTCAATGTTATATTTTGAAAGATGATAGAAATGGAAAGATTGACTCCAAAAGTGATGAAGGTATCTTTCTAGGGTATTCTACCAAGAGAAAGGCTTATAAATGTCTTGACAAGTCCTCTAACAAAATCATTGAAAGTGCAAATATCAGAATAGATGAATATGCAAAGAAAAATGATAAGGAAAGTAGAATAGAACCAAAAGACTACAACAGGTTTGTTTACACTAAAGAACCTAACACTCTACCTGAGAAATAGTGTATCCCTCCCAAGCAAGAGAACAATGCACCCAAGCATTAGGTTGCAAATACCAAAAATCAAGAAAATCCTGAAGATGATGTTCTAAGTGATGGAGATCAGAATGAAGGTAAAGATGATAATTAGAATGATGAACAAAAAAATAAACCGATAGTTTCCAAGTATGTTAGAAGACATCATCCATAGAATCAGGTCATAGGAGACAAGAAAGCTAGAATGAGAACAAGAATTAAGTCACTAAACACTAGATGTTTAATTTGTGATTTTGAGCCTAAATCTCTTAATACTTCACTTGAAAATGAAGAATGGGTCAGTTCTATGAATGAAGAAATAGAATTGATTGATAAGAAAAAGACATGGACACTAGTACCAAGACCAGATGACAACAATTTCATTAGTACCAAATGGATATTCAGAATCAAGATGAATAAGAATGGAGAAGTCATAAGGAAAAAAAAATGTTAGGATGCAAGGGGTATGCACAAGAAGAAGGTATTGATTATGGTGAAAATTTTGCACCCTTTGCTAGACTAGGAGTAAGAATCTTACTTGCTTATGCTACATTCAAAGGATTCAAGGTTGATGAAGTATAACTGATTGAATGTTTGAAGATGTTAAGTTGATGATCACAGAGACATAGAAAGTTAATGCAAGGCATTAAATAAGTTAATGTATTGTATTGTCATTGATGTCAACTTGATATAATCTATATGGTCATGGACATATTGCTAAAGACTTCAGAGAACCAATGAATCAAAGGGTATGCTATTAGTAATGCATAAAATTCAAGTATTCACAAAGTGAATGTATACACTGACGGAGTGCACACCGAAGGACAGTGTAAGCGAGAAAATTCAGAGTGTTACCCGACGAGAAAATGTACAGCATTACCAATGAGAAAATTCATAGTGTTACTTGACGAGAAAAGTATAGTGTAACCTGAAAGACAAAATTATAGTGTTGCCCGACAGACAGAGATCCCAAAGACAACTAAAGTGACACCGACGAAATAGTTAGTTTTCACTGATGACTAATTTAAGTATTGACCCATAGAACAGAGAGTTCAAAAATGACAAAATGCTTAATTGTCAAGAGCTAAATATAGACTTAACTTATACTTATTATTATTTTAATCGATGAGATAAAGCCGGAGATAAGTGAAGGATTTAAAGCTGCTTTGTTCAGTTGGCAAGAAAATCTCTATGAGATAAAACTAGAGTTTTTATTTAAATCTAATTGGCGAGAATTGTGGATCGCGCCAAGATCAAGAAAGCCAAGAAACGGTGAAATCATGTCTATATAAGAGACAAGCTTATTCAATATAAATAAGGGGAGTGAAAATAGAACAGATGCTTAAGCGATTCTGAAGGAGAAGAAAGTCTTCATTCAAACCTAATCAATCAAGTTGAGGAAAGAGCTAAATTCTACAGACACTAATGAACAGTGATACAACATCACAAAGAAGAACAGTGTGGAGCAAAGGTATTGAATTGATAACATTGATCAGAAAGGTAATGCACTTACAATAGATCTAAAAATCTGCAATTCAAGCTGTATATGTGAACAGATCAATTTGTTGTTTCAGTTTAACCATTGAAGCATCAAGTCTCTTAACCGAGCAGGACTTAAAATTCTTTTCTAATTGAGATACATCCCAAGGAGTATCAAAAATTTTGATCATACAAAGTAACATTGGATATGGCCAATACCTATTGACAGGCCAAGTGAGCGTTTGATCAAGGATGGTAGCATTAGATGCCAGATACTAAGTGACAAACTATTCTTTTAAATCCTCTATGAGTCATTACTTGAGTGTTTTGCATTTCACATAAGTAAATCTGGATTGATCGGTATACACTAGTTATTTACTATGTTTTGGTAAATAAAAAGACTACTTACCGGTAAACATATAGTAGAAGGTTTTACAAAGCATTCTGACAAGTAATAATTTGATTTAAGTATTTCAATGAATTCATCTTACAAGACTAAAGATAACTAGAGGTATAATTTTGTGGTACTAAGTTTGAAGGGCTCATTTAACAATTAATTTTTAGGCCATTGATTCCCCCCCACCTCAGTTATTACTAACAATTGGCACCAGAGCTTGTGTTCTTAGAAAGGGAGTTTAATAGCTCAAGCTAAAGGTCACAAGACGAACATACAAGATGTGCCCAAGTTAAAAAAAGACAACTTTGCTTCATGGAAAAGTAGGATAAGACTCCACCTATAAGGTATTGAAAATGATGTCACTCAATACTTAGATACTGAATATGTGTTTCCCATAGGAGCATTCACAGCTGAACAAATGATAGAGAAGCATGAGCATAACTACGTGATAATAGAGCTTTCTTCCTCACTCTCCGATGCTGAATTTGAAGATGTCAAAGCATGCACAACTGCAAAGCAGATGTGGGACAAATTGAAGCTTGTACATGGTGGTGATAAAAATTTCCTAAGAGTCAAGGAAGAAAGCCTTAGAGGAAAGTTTGATGGTCTCAGAATGAAAGAAGTTGAAAACATCACATAGTACAACACAAGAATCAAAGAGGTAGTAAATTCTATCTAAGGAGTTGGAGGCGTACTAGATGAAGATACAGTGGTAAGTAAAATTCTAAGAACCTTGCTACCTACTTATTCTATTAGAGTATCTACCATACAAGAAATGAGAGCAGTAGAAAATAACAATGTTACTCTAGATAGTTTGGTTGGAAGACTAATTTCATTTGAGATGAATAAATTTGATAATAGTGTCTTACCAAACATAGAGTCTGCATTCAAATCTTCTTTGAGAATAAGTAAATCAAGTCATAAACACACTATGAGAAAAAGATAGTGATAGTGAGATTGAAGAAGAACATCTTGATGAAATTGAAGCACTTATGGCTAGAAGAATGCAAAGAGGCAAAGGTAAATACAAAGGTAAATTACCACTTGTATGTTTTAATTGTAAAGAGATTAGACACTTTTCTACAAGATGTCCTAACAAGAGAAAAGATGACAGAAGTAACGATAGGTCATTTGAAAAGAATTTTGACAGAAGTGATTATCGAAGCAACTAACAAAAAGAAATAAGAGATACTCGAGACTACAAGTATAAAGGAAAGAAAGCTAGTTACCTAGCTAAATGAAAAGATGAAGATACTGACACCGAATCTGATGAAGACATCGAGATGGTGTTTGTGGCAGTAAAAGATGATTCAGATGAAGATGAAGAAAGGTATGTAGAAATTGCACTCATATCTAAAGTTAGTAAAAATGATGTCTAGATCATAGATAGTGGTTGCACTCACCATATAACTGGTGACAAACAAAAGTTTGATACTTTTGAATACTATAATGGTGGTTCAGTAAGAATGGGTAATGACACACCTTGTCCAGTTGAAGGTAAAGGAACTATAATGTTGAATAACCTTATAAAATGTGAAAATGTTTATTGGGTGAAAGGATTGAATTATAATCTATTGAGTGTTTCTCAGTTGAATAATTCAGGTCACAGAGTAGCATTTGAAAATAAGAAGGCAAAGATATTCAATAAATCAGGAAGTCTGATTGGTACCGATGAGCAGACAAAAAGTAACTTATTCTATCTAAATGATACTTACACCACTTGTTTAATGGCTAGAAATGAAGACATATGGTTGTGGCACAAAATATTGTGTCATGTAAACTTTGACAACATGATAAAGATAAGAAAAAAAAGAAATGTAAGAGGCTTACCAAGGATGACTAGGCATGACAATATCATGTGCAAAAATTGTCAAAAAGGTAAGATGAAAAAGTCTAATTTCAAAAGCAAAACCCATAAATCTGATGTCATTCTAGAATTAGTCCATACTAATCTATGTGGATGCATGAGGACAAAGAGTTACTATGGTGATAGATATTTTATTCTCTTTGTTGATGATTACTCTAGAATGATGAAAGTTATGTTTCTAAAAGATAAATCTAAAGTATTCAAGATGTTTAAATGGTATAAAGCAATGGTAGAAAAGGAAAGACATAAGAAATTAAAATGATTAAGATCATATAGAGGAGGGGAATTTGATTCAGATGAATTCACTAACTTTTGTAATGAGCATGGAATCAAAAGACAGGTCCCTGCACCAAGAACTCCACAGCAAAATGGAATTGCTGAAAGAAGGAACATATCCATTGTTGATTGTGCGAGGACATTGATGATAGAGAAAGGCATCACCCAAATATTATGGAGGGAAGCTTTCAGTATTGTTGTTTACACATTAAACAATGTACAATTGAAGAAAGACACCAAGAAGACACCCTATGAGCTATGGTATGGTTACACACCCAATGTAAGTTACTTCAAAATATTTGGTAGTCAATGTTATATCTTAAAAGATGGTAGAAATGGAAAGCTTGACTCCAAAAGTGATATAGGAATCTTTCTAGGGTATTCCACCAAGAGCAAGGCTTATAAATGTCTTAATAAAGCCTCTAACAAAATTGTTGAAAGTGAAAATGTAAAGATAGATGAATTTGCAGAGAAGAATAAAAAGAAAAGCACAAAAGAACCAAAGGACTGAAAAAGGTTTGTTTACAATGAAGAACTTGACACTCTACCCGAGAAACAATGTATAGCTCGTGAGAAATAGAATATTACACCCGAGCATCAGGCTGTAAATACCAAAAATTGGGATATTGTTCAAAGTGATGTGCCAAGCGATGGAGATCAAAATGAACGAAAAAATGATAATAAGGATGATAGACAAAGAGTTGAACCTGTACTTGCCAGATATGTTAGGAGGAACCATCAATAGAACCAGATCATTGGAGACAAGAAGGTTGGTATGAGAACTAGAAGTAAGTCTCTAAACACAAGATGTCTAATTTGTGATTTTGAGCCAAAATATGTCAATGCTGCACTTGATAATGATGAATGGATTAGTGTTATGAATGAGGAGATTAAGCAAATTGAGAAAAATAAGACATGAACACTTGTATCGAGACCAGATGACAAGAATGTCATCGGTACAAAATGGATATTTAGGAATAAATTGAAGAAGAATAGAGAAGTCACTAGAAACAAAGAAAGACTAGTATGCAAGGGGTATGCACAAGAAGAAGGGATTGACTATGGAGAAACCTTTGCACCTGTTGCTAGGCTAGAAGGAGTTAGAACATTACTTGCTTATGCTACATGTAAAGGATTCAAGGTATACCAAATGGATGTCAATTCTACATTCCTAAATGAAATACTTGAAGAAGAGGTATACATTGAGCAAACAGAAGGGTTTGTTGATCCAGATAAGAGGAACATAGTATGTAGACTACATAAATCCTTGTATGGATTGAAACAAGCACCCCAAGCCTGGTATGAAAGACTTCATTCCTATCTCATAAGTATTAGATTTGTAAGAACTGGTGAAAACAATAATCTTTATTTGAAGGAAGATACTAAAGCTAACATTTTGATTGCTGAAATATTTGTTGATAACTGATGACATGTAACTGATTAAATGTTTGACAATGTTAAGTTGAAGATAATGCAAGGCATTAAAACAATTAATGTAATGTATTTTCATTGATGTCAACTTGATATCATCTGTATAGTCATGTACATAATGCCAAAGACTTCAGAGAACCAAAGGAATAAAGGTTATGCTTTCAGCAATGCATAAAAGTCAAGTATTCACTAAGTGACAAACAACACTAATGGAGTGCACACCATTGGTAAACGCAAAGAAGAACAGTCACAGTGATACCTGATTATCAGAAGCATAATGTTTCTCGATGAAGAAAAACCACAGGATGCCCGACGAGCTAAAAATAGAGTTGTCCGATGAGTAAAAATCCAATGTTTCTTGACGGATGGAGATCCTGAAGCTAACTGGAGTCTCACCAATGGAACTATTAGTTTTCACTAACAACTAACTATATAGGTGACCAACAGAATAGAGAGTTCAGAAAATGACAAAATATCTAGATGGCAAGATTTAAAGATAGACTTAACTGGTTGTTTTCTTTGTTTTATTCGACCAGAGTTAAATGATTGATTTAAAGATGATTTTTATAGATGGCAAGAAGATAATTATGAGAAAAATTAGGAGTTATGCTTTAAATCTAATTGGCTAGATTTTTTTTCATGCCAAGAATCAAGAATCAAGAAATAGTGAATATCATGTCTATATAAGAGACAAGCTTAATTATTTACGAATGGGATTAAGGGGAGTGAATATAAAGAGGATGCTGAAGAGAAACTGATGAAGAAAAACTTCATATAGTCCTGATCAATCAAGCTGAAGGAGAGCTAAGGAATTCTGCAGACACCGATGAGAAGAAAGTGTGGAACACAAAGGATTGAATTGATACATTGATCAGATAGGTAATGTACTTAAATAGATCTAAAAATCTGCAATTAAAAGTTGCAATATGAATAGGTCATAGTGTTTCAGTTTAACCATTGAAGCTGTTAGGGATTTTTCTTGTATGAATCACAGTGCTTGAAATGACTACTTGAACACCATGCCTTTTAATACTGATTTAGAGACAAGAAAAGCCTAATTGCTAAGGACTAGATAAGGTCCTTCTTCATTTTTGAGCTCCACATATACTCAGGTAGGTTTTACCTTTTATGATTGCTGTTTACACAGTATGTTATAGTGTGGACATTGATTTGCTATGTACCTTAGTGAAACCAACTGATAAATCACCTTGCAAATGACCAAGCATAACCAGATGCAAGACATAACCATACAAACCATGGTCTTAAATATAGAAAAAACTAGTGATACAAGGATTTTCATCCTTCTTCCTTTTCTTATAGGAGGGATAACCTAATGATTCACTCTCCAAGGAATTAACAAACTGAATAGTATCCTGCTGATACAAATCCTTATGAGTTCAGCTCATTTGTTCTTAGTAACAAGAGTATGTTGATTAAATTGTATATGACTGAATGGAGAAAACATTTGCTCAGCAAACTCTAGATCAGTGCCTATTCCTTGGGCAAAGAGTCAATGAAAACATATGTCAACAACATGAAACTAATGCAATACTGAAGGATGCCTTACAAA
>MU224173.1:1152627-1202640 GCA_018584345.1 Thuja plicata
TTGTTTGTAAGGCATTCAATCTGGATTGTATGAAGTTTGTAAGGCATCCTTCAGTATTGCATTAGTTTCATGTTGTTGACATATGTTTTCATTGACTCTTTGCCCAAGGAATAGGCACTGATCTAGAATTTTCTGAATAAGTGTTCTCTCCATTTAGTCATACACGAATTAATCAATTTAATCAAGTTTTTAGAATAATGAGCTGAACTCATTAAGGACCTATGTCAGCAGGACAATATCCACTGTAGTGATTCCTTGGAGAGTGAATCATTAGGTTATCCCTCCTACAATAAAAGGAAGAAGGATGAAAATCCTTGTATCACTGGTTTTTGTTATATTTAAGACCATAATTTTCTATGGTTAAATCTTGCATCTAGTTATGCTTGGTCATTTGCAAGGTGATTTATCAGTTGGTTTAACAAAGATACATAACAAATCAGTGTCCACATCAACACATACTGTGTAAACAGCAATCATAAAAGGTAAAACCTGCCTGAGTATATGTGGAACTCAAAACCAAAGAAGGACCTTATCTAGTCCTTAGCAATTAGGCTTTTCTTGTCTCTGAATCAGTATTAGAAGGCATAGTGTTCAAGTAGTCATTTCAAGCACTGTGGTTCATACAAGAAAAATCCCTAACAGAAGCATCAAGTCTCTTAACCTAGTAGGACTTAATAGTCTTCTATATATTGAGGTACATCCCAAGGAGTGCCAAAAAGGTTTATTCATGAAAGCAGCATTGGACTTTCCTGATACCTATTGATAGTCTAAGAAGGAGGCTGATTCAAAGATGGTAGAAATAGATGCTTGATACTAAGTGACAACCTCTATGTATAAAATCCTCTAATAAGGTCACACTTAACAGTGTGTTTGTAACCTTTAACAGGGTTGGCTCCTAACAGGGCTCACTTTAGAAGAGTGAAATTTAGGGTACTGGTCCCAATGGTTTTTCCTCTAATGGGGTTCCACATTAAAAATTCATGTGCTATGTGTGTATGATTCATTTCTTTATTGTTTTGTATCTGACATAGTTAACACTGGATTGATCGATATACTCTTCTTATTTATTGAGTTTCTATAAATAGTTATACTACTTATTGGTAATCAAGAAAGAATAAGGATTGACAGAGAACACCAACAGACAGTTAATCATTATAATTATTCCATGGAATGCATCTTATAGGGACATAATAATCTAAGGTTTATTGATTGGTGGTTAATTTTGAAGGATAAATTTGTTTCATGGCAAAGTAGGACAAGACAACTTTGCTTCATGGCAAAGTAGGATAAGACTCTACTTATCAAGTATTGGTAATGATGTTACTCAATTCCTAGATACTGAACATGTGTTTCCCATAGGATCATTAATAGTAGATCAATTGAGAGAGAAGCATGAACACAATTGCATGGTCATAGAGCTTTCTTCCTCACTCTCTGCTATTGAATTTGAAGATGTCAAGGATTGTAAAACTACAAAGAAGATGTGGGACAAACTGAAGCTTGTACATGGAGGTGATACAAATGTTCTGAGAGCCAAGGTAGAAAGCCTTAGAGGAAAATTTGATGATCCCAGAATGAAAGAAGAAGAAAACATCACATAGTACAACACAAGAATAAAAGAAGTAGTCAATGTTATACGAGGAGTTGGAGGTACACTTGAAGAGGAGATAGTGGTAAGTAAAATCTTAAGAACCTTACTATCTGTATATGCTATTAGAGTTTCTTCCATTCAATAAATGAGAGTAGTAGAAAACAATATAGTTACTCTTGATAGTTTAATTGGTAGACTGATTTCATTTGAGATGAATAACTTTGATAATAGTGTCTTACCAAACTTAGAGTTTGCATTTAAGTCTTCTATGATAATAATAAAATCAAGTCATAGACACACATCTAGAAGAGATAGTGAAAGTGCAAATAAAGAAGAAGATCTAGATGAAATAGAAGCACTTATGGCTAGAAGAATGCAAAGAGGCAAAGGTAAATACAAAGGCAAGTTACCACTTGCATGCTTTAATTGTAAAGAGATTGGACACTTTGCTGCAAGATGTCCTAATAGAAGAAAAGATGACAGAAGTAATGACAGATCTTTTGAGAACAAATCTGATAGAGGTGATAACAAAGATTACAGAGGTTACCAACAATCAAAAAAAAGAGATACCTAAGACTACAAGGACAAAGGTAGGAAAACCAACTACCTAGCTTCTTGCAAAGATGAAGATACAGACACTGAACCAAATGAAGACATTGATTGTATTTGTGGTTGTGAAGGATGACTCAGATGAAGATGAATGGTATGTAAAAACTGCACTCATATCTAAGGTTAGCAAGAATGACATATGGATTATAGACAATGGCTGCACTCACCACATGACTGGTGACAAAGAAAAGTTTAACACTTTTTAGTATTATAATGGTGGTACAGTAAGAATGGGTAATGATACACCTTGTTCAGTTGAAGTTAAATGAACTATAATGTTGGACAACCTGATTAAATGTGAAAATTCTTATTGGGTAAAAGGATTGAATTATAATTTTTTGAGTGTTTCTCAGTTGAATAATTCAGGTCACAGAGTAGCATTTGACAACAAGAAGGCAAAGATATTCAATGAATCAGGAAGATTGATTGGTACTGGTGAACAGACAAAAGGTAACTTATTCTATCTAAATGACACTAACACCACTTGCTTAATGACTAGAAATAAAGACATATGATTGTGGCACAAAATATTGTTTCATGTGAATTTTGACAACATGATGAAAATAAGAAAAAGGAGAAATGTAAGAGGCTTACCGATGATGACAAAGCCCGACAACATCATGTGCAAGAATTTTCAAAAAGGTAAAATGGCAAAGTCTAGTTTCAAAAGTAAAACCTATACATCTGAAGATATTCTAGAATTAGTCCATACTGATCTATGTGGACCAATGAGGACAAAGAGTTATTATGGAGATAGTTATTTTATTCTCTTTGTTGATGATTACTCTAGAATGATGATAGTTATGTTTATAAAAGATAAATCTAAAGCATTCAAGATGTTTAAATGGTATAAGGCTATGGTAGAGAAACAAAGTGGTAAGGATCTGAAATGTTTGAGATTAGATAGAGGAGGAGAATTTATACCAGATGAATTCACTAATTTCTATAATGAGCATGGTATAAAAAGACAGGTTTTTGCACCAAGAACACCACAGCAAAATGGGATTGTTGAGAGAAGGAATAGATCAATAGTTGATTGTGCTAGATCACTGATGATAGAGAAAGGCATAACCCAAATCTTTTGGAGGGAAGTTGTCAGTACTATTGTCTACACGCTAAACAGAGTACAATTGAAGGACACAAAGAAGACACCTTATGAACTATGGTATGGTAAAACACCCAATGTAAGTTACTTCAAAATATTTGGGAGTCAATGTTATATCTTAAAAGATGATAGAAATGGAAATCTTGATGCCAAGAGTGATGAAGGTATCTTTCTAGGGTATTCCATCAAGAGCAAATCTTATAAATGTCTTATCAAGGCTTCTAACAAAATTGTTGAAAGTTCAAATGTAAAGATAGATGAATTTGTGGAAAAGAATGAGCTAGAAAGCACAAAAGAACCATAGGAATACAAGAAGTTTGTATACTATGAAGAACTCAACACTCTGCCATAGGAACAATGCTTAATTCTAGAACAACAAAATGTTGCAACCAACGGTCAGACTACAATTACTATTGATCAGGATGATGATCAAAATAATGTGCAAGGTGATAAATAATAGAATGAAGATCAAAATAATGATCAAGCTGATAGACAAACAGTTGAATTTGTACTTGCAAGATATATCATAAGGAACCATCCAGAGATCCAGATCATAGGAGATAAGAAAGTTGGTACAAGAACAAGAAGTAAGTCTTTAAACTCAAATTGTTTAATTTGTGAGTTTGAGCCAAAATCTATCAATGTTGCACTTGATAATGAAGAATGGACAAGTGCTATGAATGATGAGATTGAGAAGATTGAGAAGAACAAGACATGGTCACTTGTGCCAAGACCAGATGACAAGAATGTCATTGGTACAAAATGGATATTCAGGAATAAGTTGAATGAGAATGGAGAAGTCACAAGAAACAAAGAAAGACTCGTATGCAACCGGTATCACAAGAGGCAGGTATAGACTATGGAGAGACCTTTGGACCCATTTCTATGCTAGAAGGTGTAAGAATACTACTTTCTTATGATGCATTCAAAGGATTCAAGGTATACCAGATGGATTTCAAGTCAGCATTCCTAAATGGAATACTTGAAGAAGAGGTATACATTGAGCAACCAGAAGGGTTTGTCGATCTAGACAAGAGAAACATGGTATGTAGACTTCACAAAGCCTTGTATGGATTAAAACAAGCTCCTATAGTCTGGTATGAATGACTTCATTCCTATCTTATAAGTATTGGATTTGTAAGGACTAGTGAAAATAGTTTTCTTTATTTAAAGGAAGATATTGATGCTAACACTTTGATTGCTGAAATATTTGTTGATGACATCATATTTGGAGGCAATGATATGCTATGTAAATCATTTGCTAATGAGATGAGAAAAGAGTTTGAGATGTCTATATTTGGAAAGATCAAGTTCTTTCTTGGTCTATAGATCATTCAACAAAGTGAAGGTATTTTCATTACACAGTCCAAATACATCAAAGAAGTCCTGAAAATATTCAAGATGGAATATTCCAAATCAGTTGGAACACCGATGGCTACTGGATGTAAGTTGAAAAGGAGGACAAGACAAAAAAGGTAAATAAGACTTTGTACAGATCAATGATTGGAAAACTCATGTATTTTGTACACACTAGACTAGATATTGCACATGCAGTAGGAATTGTTGCTAGATTTTTTTCTTAACCCAAAGAATCACATATGACTGTTGTGAAAAGAATTTTGAGATATCTGAAGAATACTAAGGAATATGGCTTATGGTATAGAAGAGAAGGCAAATTTGAACTTAAGGTGTTTACAAACGCTGATTGGGCTGGAAATATTGATGACCAAAAGAGCACAACTGGAGGAGCATTCTTTATGGGTGACTGACTTGTCACATGGATTAGCAAGAAGAAAGGATGCATCTCTCAGTCTACTACAAAAGTAGAGTATGTTGCTGCTACTGCAAATTTCTCAAATATTGCATGGATCAAACAGTTACTAGAAGGTATGCATATGAAGATCTTAGAACCAATGATTATCTATTGTGATAAAACCAGTGCAATAAACATTTCCAAGAATCCAGTCATGTATTCCAAGACTAAACACATTGCCATAAAGTATGATTATTTGAGAGAAAGAGTTCAAGCAAAAGAAGTAACACTTGAGCATGTGCAATCAAATAACAATTGGTCGATATCTTCACTAAGACACTACCCAAGGATACATTTGAGTACTTGAGAAAGAGACTAGGGGTCAAAACCTTATCTACCAGTCAGTAAAATGACTGAAGGTTGCATCAGCCTACATATTATTAGAATATCATTAATGTTGATGCAAGCAAAAAGATGAAATTCAAAGCTACATCTATATACAGACAGGTATATATCAGCACTGAGCACTAGAGCATATTTTTATATTTTTGATGGATAAGGGAAATTCAAGGAATATATTATGGATGGAGAAAAATGATTGTTTGACATGAATGTCAGATATCTATAAGATATTTGTTTGGAATTGCTATCAAAGGGAGAGAAATTATCCATATTATCACATCTTTCTAGAAAAGGTGAGAGATTATCCATTATCACATTACTCCAACAGGGAGAGATTAAATCCTAAGGGAGAGAAATTGTATGAAATTTTATACGAAGGGAGAGTTGCTAACAAGAGAAAAATACATCAAAAGAGAGAACAATCAAAAGAGAGAAATTGACACAAGGAGAGGAATCAACACATCAGAAGATAGAGAACTGAAAGAATCAAATCTAAGCTAAAATAGAGCTTACCGAGGGTCAGACATTTATCGGTTGACAGAACAAAAAGATTGGTAGTTTGATGAATCTCAACTCTTGTATTTCGTATTGTATTAGAAATAGTATAGTGTGATAATATAGTATGTTGCCATCAATGCCAAAGGGAGAGATTGATGACATGTAACTAATTGAATGTTTAACAATGTTAAGTTGAAGATAATGTAAGGCATTAAAATAGTTAATGTATTGTATTGTCATTGATATCAACTTGATATCATCTATACGGTCATGTACATAATGCCAAAGACATCAAAGAACCAAAGGAATAAAGGTTATACTTTTAGCAATGCATAAAATTAAAGTATTCACTAAGTGACAAACAACACCGATGGAGTGCACACCATCAGTAAAGGAAAAGAAGAATATTCATAGTGATACTCGACAATCAGAAGCATAGTGTTGCCGGACAAAGCAAAACCATAGGATGCCCGACGAGCTAAAAACAAAGTTGCCTGATGAGTAAAAATCCAATGTTTCCCAACAGATAGAGATCCCAAAGCTAATTGGATTCTCACCAATGGATTTGTCAGTTTTCACCAACAACTAACTACAGAGGTGACCAAGGGAATAGAGAATTTAGAAAATGACAAAATATCTAGCTGGAAAGAGCTAAAGATAGACTTAACTGGTTGTTTTCTTTCTTTTATCTGATCAAAGTTAAGTGATTGATTTAAAGATGATTTGTACAGTATCAACGAAGATAATTACAAGACAAATTAGGAGTTATGCTTAAAATCTAATTGGTTGGATTGTTTTTCATGCCAAGAATCAAGAATCAAGAAACACTAAATATCATGTCTATATAAGAGACAAGCTTAATTAATTTATGAATGGGATTAAGGGGAGTGAATATAAAGAGGATTCTAAAGAGAAACTGGTGAAGATCAACTTCATACAGTCCTAATCAATCAAGCTAAAGGAGAGTTAAGGAATTCTACAAACACTAACAAACAGTGAGCACAACATCACAGAGCAGAAAGTGTGGAGCACAAAGGATTGAATTGATACATTGATCAGAGAGGTAATGTACTTAAATAAATCTGAAAATATGAAATTCAAATTTACAATATGAACAGGTCATAGTGTTTCAGTTTAACCATTGAAGCATCAAGTCTCTTAACCGAGCAGGACTTAATAGTCTTCTATATATTGAGGTACATCACAAGGAATTCCAAAAAGGTTGATTCATGAAAGTATCATTGGAATTTCCCGATACCTATTAACAGTCTAAGAAGGAGGTTGATTCAAGAATGGTAGCAATAGATGCCCGATACTAAGTGACAACCTCTATGTATAAAATCCTCTAACAAGGTCACACTTAACAGTGTGTTTGTAACCTTTAACAGGGTTGTCTCCTAACAGGGCTCACTTTAGAAGAGTGAAAATTTGGGGTACTAGTTCCAATGGTTTTTCCCCTAAAATGGTTTCCACGTTAAAAATTCATGAGTTATGTGTGTATGAGTCATTTCTTTATTGTTTTGTATTTGACATAGTTAACACTGGATTGATCGGTATACTCTACTTATTTACTGAGTTTCTATAAATAGTTGTACTGCTTATCGGTAATTAAGAAAGAATAAGGATGGACAGAGAACACCGACAGATAGTTAATCATTATAAGTATTTCATGGCATGCATCTTGTAGGGACATAATAATCTAAGGTTTATTGATTGGTGGTTAAGTTTGAAGGATAAATTTTTGAGGCCACTGATTCACCCCCCCTTCTCCTCTCAGTTATTACTAATAGACAACATCATATTTGGAGGCAATGATATCCTATGAAAATCATTTGTAAATGAAATGAGAAAAGAGTTTGAGATTTCTATGTTTGGAGAGATCAAGTTCTTTCTTGGTCTACAGATCATGCAAAAAGATGAAGGTATTTTCATTACATAATCCAAATACATCAAGGAATTGTTGAAAATATTCAAGATGGAAGATTGCAAGCCAGTTGGAACACCGATGGCAACTGGATGTAAGCTTAAAAAAGAGGACAACTCACCTCAGGTAAATCAGACTTTGTATAGATCAATGATAGGAAAACTCATGTATGTTGTGCATACTAGACCAGATATTGCACATGTAGTAGGAATAGCTGCAAGATTTTCTATTAATCCCAGGGAATCACATATGATTGCTGTAAAAAGAATCCCAAGATATCTAAATAATACCGAGGAATATGGCTTATGGTATAGAAGAGAAGGCAAATTTTAACTTAAGGTCTTTACCGACGTTGATTGGGCTGGAAACATTGATGACCGAAAGAGCACAATTGGAGGAGCATTCTTTATGGGTGACAAATTTGTCACATGGATCAGCAAGAAGCAAGGATGCATCTCTCAGTCTACTATAGAAGAAAATTATGTTGGTGCTGTTGCAAAGTGCTCAAATATTGCATTGGTCAAACATTTAGTGGAAGGTATGCATATGAAAACTCTTAAACCAGTGATTATCTATTGTGATAATACCACTGCAATAAACATTTCCAAGAATCTAGTCATGCATGCTAAGACAAAGCATATTGCTATCAAGTATCATTATTTAAGGGAACAATTTCAAGAAAAGGAGGTGATACTTGAGTATGTGCAATCAAAATAACAAATTGCTAATATCTTCACCAAGCCACTGCCCAAGGATGCATTCGGGTACTTGAGAAAGAGACTAGGAGTCAGACCCTTGTCTAGTGGTCAATAAAATGACTAGAAGGCTACATCATCCTACATATTATCAGAATATCATTCATGTTGATGCAAGCAAGAAATGGACTTCAAATATATATCTATACATAGAAATGTATTTATCTACTTTGAGCACCAAAGTTATTGTATTGCTGATGGATTGGGAAATTCAAGGACTATATTATGGATAGAAAGGATTTGTTTGGCATTACTATCAAATATTTGTTTGGAATTGCTATCAAAGGGAGAGATTTTATCCATTATTACATTATCCAAAGGGAGAGATGTAATCAGAAAGGGAGAGTACATACAAAAGGAGAGAATTGCTGACAAGAGACATCAAAAGAAAAAAGAACAGTGAAGGGGAGAGAGTTTAACATCACATCATAGGAAGAAAGATTCTACATCTATCCAGTGAAGGGATTGAAGATAGAGAGAAAGCTGCAAGAATCAAATCTAAGCTCTCATAAGCTTACTGAGGACCAGATATTTGTATCGGTTATAGTACATAAGATTGGTAGCTCAATGAACTTCAACTGTTATATTTCATATTGTATTAGTAGTAATATAGTCTGATAATGTAGTGTGTTTCCATCAATGCCAAAGGGAGAGATTGATGAACTATAACTGATTGAATGTTTGAAGATGTTAAGTTGATGATCACAGAGACATAGAAAGTTAATGCAAGGCATTAAAATAGTTAATGTATTGTATTGTTATTGATGTAAAATTGATATAATCTGTATGGTCATGGACATATTCCTAATGACTTTAGAGAACCCATGAATCAAAGGGTATGCTATCTGTAATGCATATAAGTCAAGTATTCACAAAGTGAATGTATACACTGACGGAGTGAAAACTGATTGACAATGTAAGTGAGCAGAGTCACAGTTTTACCCGACAAGAAAATGCATAACATTACTGATGAGAAAAGTCACAGTGTTACCTAATGAGAAAATCACAGTTTAATCGATGGACATAATTACAGTGTTGCCCAACAGATGGAGATCTTAAAGACAACTAAAGTTACACCGATAGAACATTCATTTGTCACTGACGACTAACTGAAGTATTGACTGACAGAATAGAGAGTTCAGAAATGACAAAATGCTTAGTTGTCAAGAGCTAAATATAGACTTAAATCATACTTATCATTGTTTTAATCGACAAGATAAAGTCAAAGATAAGTGAAGGATTTAAAGCTACTTTGTCTAGTTGGCAAGAAGATCTCTATGAGATAAAACTGGAGTTTTGCTTTAAATATAATTGGCGAGAATTTTGGATCATACCAAGATCAAGAAAGCCAAGAAATGATGAAATAATATATATATAAGAGACAAGCTTATTCAAAATGAATTAGGGGAGTGACAAGAGAATAGATGCTGAAGAGATTCTGAAGCAGAATAAATTCTTCATTCAGACCTGATTGATCAAGCTGTGGAAAGAGCTAAATTCTATAGACACCAACAAACAGTGATACAAAATCACAGAGCAGAACACTATGGAGCAAAGGTATTGAATTAATAACATTGATCAGAAAGGTAATGCACTTACAATAGTTCTGAAAATCTACAATTAAAGTTGTATATGTGAATAGATCAATTTATTATTTCAGTTTAACCATTGAAGCATCAAGTCTCTTAACCAAGGAGGACATAAAAGTCTTTTCTAATTAATATACATCACAAGGAGTATCAAAAAGTTTGATCATACAAAGTAGCATTAGATATGCCCAATTCCTATTTTCAGGCCAAGTGAGTGTTTAATCAAGGATGGTAGCATTAGATGCCAGATACTAAGTGACAAACTATTCTTTTAAATCCTCTAACAAGGTCACACCTAACAGTGTGTTTGTAACCTTTAAGAGGGTTGGCTCTTCACCGAGCTCACTTTAGAAGACTAAAAATTTGTGGTACCAGTCCTAGTGGTTTTTCCCTTAATAGGGTTTCCACGTTAAAAATCCATGTGTCATGTCTATGAGCATTAGTTCAATTTTTTGCATTTCACATAAGTAAATCTAGATTGATCGGTATAGACTAGTCATTTACAGTGTTTCGGTAAATAGAAATACTACTTATCGTTAAACATACAGTAGAAGGTTTTAGAAAGCATTCCAACAAGTAATAATTTGATATAAGTATTTCAAGGAATTCATCTTACTGGATTAAAAATAACTAGAGGTATAATTTTGTGGTACTAAGTTTGAAGGGTTGATTTAAGGATTAATTTTTCAGACCACTGATTCACCCCCCCTCCCTCTCTTAGTTATTACTAACAAATGTATACCAAATGGATGTCAAATCTGTATTCCTAAATTGAATACTAGAAGAAGAGGTATAAATTGAACAACCAAAAGGGTTTGTTGATCCCAACAAGAGAAATATGGTTTGTAGACTACACAAATCCTTGTATGGAATGAAACAAGCACCTAGAGCCTGGTATAAAAGACTTCACTCCTATCTCATAAGCATTGAATTTGTAAGAACAAGTGAAAAAATCAATCTATACTTAAAAGAGGATACTGATGGTAACATTTTGATTGCTGAAATATTTTTTGATGATATCATATTTGGGGGTAATGATATGTTATGTAAATCCTTTGCTAATGAAATGAACAAAGATTTTAAGATGTCAATGTTTGGAGAGATCAAATTATTTCTTGGTCTACAGATTCTTCAACAAGATATAGGCATATATATCACTTAATCCAAATACATCAAGGAAGTGTTGAAGATATTCAAGATGGAAGATCCCAAGCTAGTTGGAACACCTATGGCAACCGGATGCAAGATAACAAAGGAAGACAAATGAAATGTGGTAAATCAGACCTTGTATAGATCAATTATTGGAAAACTAATGTATGTTGTTCATACCAGACCATATATAACACATTCATTTGGAATAGTTGGAAGATTCGCTGCTAACCCCAAACAATCACACATGACTATTGTCAAGAGAATTCTGAGATATCTAAAGAACCCTGAGGACTATAGCTTATGGTATAAAAGAGAAGGAAAATTTGAGCTTCAATTCTATATTGATGTTGATTGGGATAGAAACTTAGATGACCAAAAGAGAACAACTGGAGGAGCATTCTTCATGGGTCACAGACTTGTCACATGGATCAATAAGAAGCAAGGATGCATCTCACAATCTACTGCAGAAGAAGAATATGTGGTTGCTACTGCAAATTTCCCAAACATTGCATGGATGAAATATCTACTGGAAGGTATGAATATGAAAATTCTTGAACTAATGATTATCTATTGTGATAATACTAGTGCAATAAATATTTCTAAGAATCCATTCATGCATGCTAAGACTAAGCATATTGCTATCAGGTATCATTACTTAAGAGAACAAGTGCAAGAGAAAGTAGTGATACTGGAATATGTTAAATCAAAGGAAAAATTAGCTGATATATTCACAAATCCATTTCCTAAAAATACATTTGAGTACCTGAGAAGCAGACTAGGGGTCCAACCCTTGTCTAGTGGTTAGTAAGCTAACTAGGAGGCTACATCAGCCTACACACAATCATAAGATATTTCATGTTGATGCAAGAAAAAAGATGGAATTCAATGATACATCAGTACACAACAAAGTACATATCTACACTGGACACCAGAGTCATTATATTGCTGATGGATAGGGAAATTCAAGGAGTATATTTTAAAAAGGAGACAGGATATAACTTTGACATGATCAATGTTTACTTTGGCATTATTTTCAAAGGGAGAGATTATCATTATCCAAAGGGAGAAGATATCTAGAATATACAAAGGGAGAGAATATATCCTAAGGGAGAAATGTAACCTATAAGGGAGAGAATATCAAAAGGGAGAGAATACTCTATAATTTTGTCAAAAGAAAAAAGAGATGATCAAGGAGAGGAACAATCAAAGGGAGAGACAACATCAGAGACAGAATCAGAAGCTACAACATCTATCTAGTAAAGGGATTGAATATTGAAGATAGCACTCTACAAGAAACAAATCAAGCTATATGAGCTTACCGAGAGCCAGACATTTGTACTGGTTATAGTACAAAAAATTGGTAGATTTATTAACTACAACTGACATATTTCATATTGTATTAGTAATAATATAGTGTGATAATGTAGTGTGTTGCCATCAATGAAAAAGGGAGAGATTGATGAACTATAATTGATTGAATGTTTGAAGATGTTAAGTTGATGATCACCAAGCTACCTAAAGTTAATGAAAGACATTAAATCAGTTAATGTATTGTATTCTCATTGATATCAACTTAATATAATCTGATTGGTTATATACAAAGTTTCAAAGACTTTAGAAAAATAGAAAGATAAAGGTTATGCTTTCAGTAATGCATAAAAGACCAATATTCACTAAGTGACTACAAACACAGATAGGAAGTGCACCCCAATGAATAGAGAAACCCAAGAAGAAAGTCACAGTGATACCCAAGAATGAAATGTGAGAAAGCATTACTGACGAGCATAATTACAAGAATTATCGACGAGTAGAACTTCACAGTAATGCCCAATGGACAGAAAACCTCAAAGGAGATGCCCGAGGAGAAATGAAGTGTTGATCGAAGGTAACAAAGAGTTAAACACCGAAAAGAACTAAAGTTTAGAAATGACAAAAGACTTAGCTAGAAAGAGCTAAAGAAGGGGTTAACTATTTTTTAATATTTTTTCATCGACAAGTTAAAATTGAGAGATAAGAGAAATATTTAAAGCTATTATATTCTAGTTGTCAAAGAGAAATCTATAGGATAAAACTGAAGTAAAGCTTTAAAGATAGATTGGCTAGAATTGCTGATCACACCAAGAACAAGAAAGTCAAGAACTGAGAAGTGGTGAAATCATTCCTATAAAGAGACAAGATAATTCATTTTAAATTAAGGGGTGAATATAGAAAGAGGATGCTAAAGAGAAACTGGTGAAGAACAACTTCATACAGTCTTGATCAGTCAAGCTGAAGAATAGAGCTAATTCTGCAGATACCAAACAATAGAGAAGCACAACATCACTGATTAGAAAGAAGTGGATCAAAGGTATTGAAAAGATACATTGATCATAAAGGTATTATGAGATTACAATAGATCTAAAAATCTACAAAGTATAGTTGTATATGTGAATAGATCATTTATTGTTTCAATTTAACCATTCGATCAGAAAGTCTCTTAACCAAGCAGGACTTAAAAATCCTCTCTATATTGAGATACATCCCAAGGAGTATCAAAATTTTTGGTCACAAAGATAGCATGAGATTCCAGATACCAATTGAAAAACTATGCTGGGTTTGGTCATAAAAGGTAGCATAGAGATGCCAGATATCAAGTGACAAACTATTCTATTTAAATCCTCTAACAAGGTCACACCTAACATTGTGTTTATAACATTTAATGAGATTGGATCTTCACTAAGATCACATCAGAAGAGTGAAAATTTTGGGTTACCAATCTCAAGTGGTGTTTCCCTTAACAAGGTTTCCACGTTAAAAATCCATGTGTCAATGTGTTTATGAGTCATTACTTTAGTGTTTTGCATTACACATAACTAATCTAGATTTGTTGTTATACACTAAGTTATTTACTGCATTTTGATAAATGAAAGACTACTAATCGGTAAACAATAAGAATAAGGTTTATCAGTGAACTCCGAGCAGTAATTATTTGTTGAGATTATTTGAAGGCATTCATCTTGTAGGACTGAAGATAACTAGAGGCTTATAATTATGGTAATAATTTATTGGATTATGTTTGAGGCCACTGATTCACCCCCCACCCCGTTCTTAGTTATTCTAAAATCATGTATCTCTTCTTCCTGATAATTAGTCTCATTATAGTGAGATGCCATATATTTTCTCTTAACCAACATCTCCTTTAATTTCTCCTTGGCTTCTTTGTATTGTTCAATGTAGATTTGCAACAACAACTTATGATTCTCAATAGTTTTATCAAGTGTATACCTTTCCATTATAAGATCTTTTCTCTTCAATGATTAAACCTTCTAAATAAGAGAATTACCTCTGATACCAATTTTTGGAATGATGGAAAGGTGTGTACTGAGAGTGGAGGGGTGAATCAGTACCCTTAAAAACTTTTCAAACAAATAATTGTAATCATAAACTAAAATAACTGACTGTGTAGATTTCTTTCACCGTACATGTAATGTCATTGCTAAAATGTAAATGCATGTAATCAAAACAATAAAACATTCATGAAACTTAAGTACACATAACACATGTATTTTGGTATCGTAGAAAAGCCCTATTAGAAGGTAAAAATTGTGGTGCGAATGAGACCCACAAAGCTTCACTACTACAGTAATAAAGTAGCATGTTAGAGCTTAAAAATTTTGATCACTTCTTGGTGACCTTACCCTATTAGGAGTAACAATAAGATCGATTAGATCTACCTCATGTGAGGATTTTTCAAGACAATGTATGTTTGCACTTTGTTAAGAGATTTAGGCTAAGATGCTTAAGTCTACTCTATTAAGAGATTTTGGGGTCTATTACAATTGTTAGAGAGTAACAAAATTTGTGATCTGAACAAATACAATCTGAATATTGTGAATAATAGACCTTTTAAGCCCAATAAAATTATCACCTTATTGTGACTGATAATACCTTCTGTACTTTTTGGTAGCCTTGTCTCTATTCTGGAAATGGATTACTTCAATGAAATCCTTGTGTAAAAACCCTTGCCTGATATTCTGATTTCCTTAACGCGGTGGGTACTTGATCATAATTTGATCATCATACTTGCAAAAATGACATCTTATCCTTACATATATAAAACCTCTTGACCTAATTAGGGTTTTATAATATATTAGAAAACCTAAAATCAATGGTGTATAAATTTTACCTTGATCATCTATACATATGAAACACAAACAATTAATGAGTGCATATGTAATTAATGTCCTCTTTGATTATTGTAAACTATTATCTAGCTCGGCAAAAAGTTGTTACCTAAATTGATGTGCCATTTCAAAATTTTATGTAACTACTGGTTTACTCGGTAAATGTTGTCTCTCGATGCTAGGTGCATCTCGGTGCTCGGTGTATACTTCTATCTTGGTAAGTCTAATGCTTAGTGATCACTGCACTCAGTTAACATTGTGCTTGGTTAACTCTGCACCCAGTTATCATTACCAACTTGTCTGTCTTTGACTCTATACTTGACTAGAAATTTACATACTTGAACACTAATAACAACCTTTAAGCTCATATGGAGTAACACCATGTATTTCCTTTAATTCATTGATGATTATTCTAGAATGATGTGGGTTACATTTTTGAAAGAGAAATCTGAA
The DNA here is from genome assembly GCA_018584345.1 of Thuja plicata. Taxonomy (NCBI): domain Eukaryota; kingdom Viridiplantae; phylum Streptophyta; class Pinopsida; order Cupressales; family Cupressaceae; genus Thuja; species Thuja plicata. Next base: position 1,168,622 of record MU224173.1, read on the forward strand.
GTCTTTGAAAAATTCAATATTTTCAAATCTATGGTTGAGAATAAAATAGGATTGAAATTAAAATGTTTGAGATCAGAAAGAGGTTATGAGTTTACTTCAACTAATTTTAACACTTTTTGTGAAGAGCATAAAATAAAGAGACAAATGGCTGCTCTGCGTTCACCCCACAATAGAATGACATTGCAAAGTGGTGTAGGAGAATGTAAGGTTAGAATAGAATTTTCAGTCTATAATGTGTTTTGTTCGACCATTCTTGTAATGACTGAGGTCAATCGGTGAAAAAACACTATAGTTGTTAAATAGTTGTTTTCTAGTTAAAGTGTGTGTTGAGGTAACTTATAAACCTCTGGAAATCCAACTAAAGCTCTAGCCACCGAGATTTGGTGAAGTGGCACTAAGTTATACTAGTGCTCGGGCAACTCTATTGCTTGGTAATGCTACATGGGAATCTTGCTCAATTTACACTAGGTTGCTCGTGTATGCTGTGTAGAATGCTCAGGAATATCGCTTGGTAATGTCTCTCAGGTACACTTGGTGCTTAGGGTTGTTACTCGGTGATGTTTCTTGGGGTTGATTACAGATTTTGGTTTGTTGAATGGCGCTTGGGTACTGAAGACAAATTTTACTTTGACACTCAGGACTAGTGCTTGGTAATGGTGGTTTGTTGCTCAGTTATGTCGGTTAATGACCCATGAAACATTGGATGTGATGCTTGTGACTAGCAGGGTCAACCGCAATAGCTCTTAATGTGTTGCTTTTGTCTTTGAAAGATAGTGACATCTGTTCTAGTGATGGGAGGCTCATTTATGGTTCGACCATGCCATCTATGCAAGGTGGTTGAATTTGTTAAAGAGCACGAGATATTTTGGATATAATTCTGAGAGATAGATATATAGTTAAAAGATTTTGTAAGATAGAGAGTAGATAGAAGAGAGGAATGTATTGTATTTTATAATGGAATAGATTTTGTGAATATAGAAAGTATTTGGAGAATCATCTTGAGAATTTTGTGATGGATTCCATGTGTAGTGTGTATTGTTGTGTTATTTAGGTTGAAACAATCAGTTTAGCTTGGATGGTGGATCTATACTATTAGATTCCACAGCATGAAATAGTAGCTTTATGGTGAGAACTAGGTCTAGAGCACTTGACATGAAGATCTTAGTGACTTCCTCAAGTTATGGTTTGATAATACCCTATAAGGTCCATTCAAAGACCTTGAAGCTGAGTCAAGCTGACTCTTGGTAACAACTAGACTCTGGATTCTACATTAGATTGGTATGAGAGCACTCAAACTACCTGTTACACTGAAATTGAAGGCAAAAGAGATTCAAAATTCAAGATTTGCCAAGAAGACAGGCAGACAGACCTATATGGAACATCTAGTCAAATGGAAAGGACAAGTTGATTCAGAGGCTACATAGGTGCAAGAAACCAATTTCAAGAAGTTCAGCATCAATCCTGACTTACTCCAATCACCTGGAAGTTGATTTATTTTTGTTTAGGGAGTATGGTGTAGGAGAACCTAAGGTTAGAATAGCATTTTTGGTTTGTAAGGTGTTTTACTCCACCATTATTGTAATTACCAAGGTTAATAAGTGAACAAACACCATAGTTGTTAAATAGTTGTTTTCTAGTTTAAGTGTGTGTTAAAGTAGCTTATAAACCTCTGGAAATCCAACTAAAGCTCTAGCTACCAAGATTTGGTGAAGTGGCACAAAGTTATACTGGTGCTCGAGAAACTCTATTGCTTGGTAATGCTACTTGGGAATCTTTCTTGGTTTACACTAGGTTTCTTAGGTATGCTGTGCAGAATGCTCAGTAATGTCTCTCAGGTTACACTTGGTGCTCGGGGTTGTTACTCAGTGATTTTTCTTGAGGTTTCTTACAGATTTTGGGTTGTTGGCTGGCACTCGGGTACTGAAGACAAAGTTTACTTTGACACTCAGGACATGTGCTCGGTAATGGTTGTCTTTTTCTCAGTTATGTTGATTAACGGCCCATGAAACATGGGATGTGATGCTTGTCACCAGCTGTGTTAACGGCAACATCTCTCAATGTGTCATTTTTGTCTTTGACAGATAGTGACACCTGTTCCAGTGATGGGAGGGTCATTTATGGCTTGACCATGCCATCTATGCAAGGTGGTTGAATTTTTTAAAGATCACAAGATATTTTGGAGATATTTCTGAGAGACAGATATATAGTTAAAAACTTTTGTAACAAAGAGAGTAGATAGAAGAAAGGAATGCATTGTACTTTGTAATAGAATAGAGTTTGTGAATACAGAATGCATTTGGAGAATCATCTTGAGTTTTTTGTGATGGATTCCATGTGCAGTGTGTATTATTGTGTTATTTAGGTTGAACCAATTGGTTTAGCTTGGCGGGTGGATCTATCCTATTAGATTCCACAGTATGAAATAGTAGCTTTAGGATAAGAACCAGTTCTAGAGCACTTGAGGTGAAGATCTTAGTGACTTCCTCAAGTTAGGGTTTAATAATACTCTATAAGGTTCATTCAGAGACCTTGAAGCTGAGTCAAGATGACTCTTGGTAATAACTAGACTTGGGATTCTACATCACAAATAGAAGGAATACAACTATTCTAGACATTGTTAGAACTATGATGATTGAAGGAGATGTTTTGTATATCTATTGGAGAGAAGATGTTAGTACGGTAGTATATGCATTGAACCAATTTAAAATTAATCAAGGAACTGGTAAGTCACATTATGAACTTTGGTATGGTCATATTCCTACAGTGAAATGTTTTAGAATTTTTGGAAGAAAATGCTATATCAGAAGAGATGAAGACTTAGGAAAATATGATCCTAGATTGGTTGAAGGAATTTTTCTTGTTTATTCTAGTAAAAGCATCATTCAAATGTTATAACTAAGGGGTGAAGAAGGTAATTGAAATTGAAAATATAAAATTTGATGAGAATTATCATAAATAGATCAAATCTTATAGATATGAATCAAATGATGAAGAAGACAATCAGATTGTGCAAGCATAGAATGAGAATGGAATGGTAGAATATTTTGAAGAAGTTGCAAATGAGGAAGAAGTGGAAACACAAGAGTCTACTACAAAATAAAATCCAAAGGCTCTCAGGTATATAAAATTAAATCATTCATAAAATTAGATTATTGGTGATAGGAATCATGGTGTTCACACTAGAGGAAGAATTGCTATAAGTGAATTTTTTTTATTTCTAAGATTGAACCTAAGGATGTTAATGAAGCATGTAAAAATGACAAGTTGAGTAAGGAATTTTATGATGAGATGTAGAAAGAGTTTGAGATTTCTATGATAGGTGATATGAAATTCTTTCTTGGCCTACAAATTATACAAACAGATAAAGGTATTTTCATATCTCAGTCCAAGTATGTGAAAGAATTGTTAAACAAATTTGGCATGGATGATTCTAAACCTGTTTGTATTCCTATGATTATTGATTGTAAATTGACAAAAGATGATTCACCTAAAGAAAATTAGACAAAATACATATCAATGATCGGTAGGCTATTATACCTAACACAAACTAGACCGCATATTGTGAATGTTGTTTGTATTGTTTCTAGATTTCAAGAAGAACCAAAGAAATCACATGTTGTTGTTGTTAAACAAATATTCAAATACTTGAAAGGAATAGTTGATTATTATTTATGGTATTGAAAGGATGATGATTTTAGATTGAGTGCATTTATTGATGCATATTGAAAAGGTAATGTAGATGAAAAAAAGAGCACAAGTAGTCAAGCATCTTCTTGGGTAAGAGATTAGTTTCATGGGCTAGTAAGAAACAAAATTGCATTGCATAATCTACTGTTGAAGCTGAATATATTGTTGCTGCTATTAATTGTACACAAGTGGTATGGATGAAGAAAATGTTGATAGATATCAGAGTGAGCATTGATGATCCTATTGCTATCTATTTTGACAATTCAAATGTTGTCAATATTCCAAAGAACCTTATGTTGCATTCAAATAAAAAGAATATTTCTATTAAATATCATTTCTTGAGAGACAAGGTCAGTGAGAAATAAGTCAGATTAGAGTATGTGTCTACAAAAGAGTAGATTGCAAATATTTTCATGAAGCCCTTGCCAAAGGATACTTTTAAGTATCTCTGAGGTAAGATTGGGTTTATTTCCCCTCCTGATCATAGCTAGAGATGCATTAACTTGCATTATTCTAGTAAAATTACAAAGATAATCACTATTTTGGATTAATTTTTTTTATGGTTACTCCTTAGGGGGAGTAGTGGTTAGTAGTTATGAGGTATGTTGTTTAGTTGGCCGAGAGTTTTTTGTTCAAATTTTGGCCTCCATGACTTAGTGCATACATGTGCCTTTGTCATTGATGTCAAAGGGGTAGAGAATCATGTGAAAAATAAGTATATTAAAGAGATTTTTCTTTAATTAAGAAGGTTTTTTAGAGGGACTTTGAAAGATATTGTGGATATTTCTGGTAGTATTGTTGATATAATTTCTTTGTGCATTGATTTGATCTTTCACATCATATGTTGCTATCAATGCCAAAGGGGGAGATTGTTGAGGGATTGTTGAGGTATTATTGAGTAATATTGTGCATATATATGCTACAATTAATGTTTTATCACTAATGTCAACATATCCCTACTGTTGGTGACAATGTTCCTATGTGTTCCTAAGAAATTCAGTGAGAAGATTGCTTTGGTATGGCTATTATATTGAATATTAGATGTTGCAATGGTAGATATGGTTTCATTGATGTCTGTAGTTGATCTATGTCAACTTATAGAGGTTCGCATAATGATTGATTGAGCTATGAAGGATTTACTAGTCTTTGGTATTTTGATTGTTCAAATAGAGACAATGTTTCAGTTATTCAATCATTGTGGTTCGATTGTGCAATATTTTTGTTTACTAACCTGGTGATGAGTTTAGGACATGAATGTGTGTCCTTAGAACGAGTTGTTCATGGCTTGGATGCTGGAAAGCTATTTTTTATTTTATGAGAGTGCAAAGATGAGCATGAATTATGAAGATAGAGTAGCTTATATTGATTTCATGGTATTTCATATTGCTTTCTAATGTTTCTTGATTATGTCATATTTATGTTGTTGGATTGTGTTTGATTACATGATCAAAATTGAAGATTTTCATGTGGCATGTTGATGTTCTTAATTATTCTTGGTTGACATGGTGGCGTAGCATGTTGTGAAGGATTGTGGCATGATTTATGGATCTAGGGTGTTTTGAGGATGTTTTTATTGATCATTTTTATGTCTTAGCCTACATTCAATGGATCACATTGTGGGTCGAGTTGTATTAAATTAATATTTTTAAATTAGGTTCCTAGTCAACCTAGCTGAGATAAATTGATGTAATGTATATAAAGATGTAATAATTTGTGATTGGTAATGAGTGTGGAAGAGGTGTATTTATGGAGAAGAGAAAAGGGATAGGTGTAATTTGCAATTGAGGCTGAGATTTTATGTACTTCATTGGAACTATTTTTGCATATCAGATATTTTTTTTGTGAGTTCATGATATATAGACTATTGTCCATTGTGAATTATAATCAGAGATTGATGTAAGGCATCTTGAGCCTTCCTTTGGGTTGAATCCCTTGTTGTAATTGAGTAGTGAGTTCTAGGAAGTGTGCTTGAATGCATGTGCATTCCCCTTGTAATACTCCTAATAGGGTATAGTGCTTTTCATAGAGTATATTCATCTTGTGTGTTTAATCCCCATCATGGTTTTTCCCCTAATAGGGTTTCCACATCAGAAATAATGGTGTTATATTTTGTTTACTATGTTATGTTCTTGCATTCATGTTTACCATTTAGATCAGAGATTAGGTTTTTATTTTGGTTTAAGGTTTTCAATTTTGTGGCACAATTTATTCACCTCCCCCCTCTTAGTTGTGTTTTTAGCCTTAATTCTAACAAGAATTCATTGCCTACAATAATAGGTCCATGAAATCTTAGAGCAGACCAAAAAGAGATATTAGGACAAGTATGATAACCATCAAACTTTTCATCATTTTAAAGTTGGGGATAAGATGTGGTTGCACATCCAGAAGCACAGACTGTAGGGGCCCAACATGAAGTTCCTTCCTCTTCATTATGGTCCACATAAGCTCATCAAACAAGTGGGTGAAAATGAATTTGAACTCAAGTTGCCACCATTTATACACTTATTCTATAATATAAATTGTTGAGGCCTTATTATTGGATGATATTAGTTTTGGGTATTGATCATGCCATTGATATTCATTTTTTGTCACTAATGTCAACATATGTTTCTGTCGAGAAGACATACTAGTTACTTGACTGGCAAAAGTATACAGACACTGTACAGATGTTTCAGAACAATAAAAGTTGGTTATATGATGAAGGATGTGTGTTTACCTTATTCCTAAGGTTTGTTGGCTTTATGTTTCATATTGAGGATGTTCCAGTTGATTTGGTGAAGACTGGTTTCTGGACTCTAACTATGATGCTTGATAGAGAAGGTCTCCATATTTTGGGTATATCTTACTAGTGAAGATATTTCAGATGAATCAAGCTTACTGGAGGATTGTAGACATATTGTGGAATATTGGGTTGTGTTCAATTGGTGTGAGTATTCTAGTGATGTCAGTAGTGGTGTATATTCTGAAGGAGACCTATTTGGTGGACGACTTCAGACATGTAGCGTGTAATATGAATTGTGAGCATGGATTGCATATCTGGAAGCATAAATGATGGATTGTAAATGATGTTTACTTGTTAAAGGTACCGTGTGTATCTTAGAAATGGTTTATATAATTATTTGTATATTGGGAAAGCCTAAATAGCCGACGTAATTAATTATTTGTGTATTAGGAAAGCTTAACTGGTTTACCTAATGAATTATTGTAATAGGGTATATATGAGTGATCTTTTATTTTTGGAAAGATGTGGATGTGGTAGTAGATTGAAAAGAAAGAGAGGTGTAAGCTACGAGGCTTGTTTGTCTATTGGATGTAGAGAAGAGTTTGTGATAAGAGTACTTCATTGGAACTGACCAAGCAAAGATAGTTGCTATCAGACAGTTCACTAGCTTGTATATTTCCTATATACACTTGTTTAGATTGTGAATCCTTGAGGGTGGCTTTAACCTTCTTTTGGAAGTGTTCCTAGTCAATGAGCCTATTAATTTTCTTGACTCCTAATAGGGTTTGTCTCCTAATAGAGACTATATACTGTAAGGTTGTAATAAGCTCCTAGCAGGGCTTAATCTTTTAACGGGGATACTATACTCTTAGTACATTATTTTTTGGGTGCTAATTCCCACTGGGGTTTTATCTTTAACATGGTTTCCTCAATAAAAATTATTGTGTTATTTTGTTGGCATTTATTGTGTTATCATTTGCATTACATTTTTGGTTTATAAAGTTTAATTTTTAATAATGTATATCACAACTGATTCACCCCCCCTCTCAGTTGTCTTGTGGACTGTTACTCCTAACAATTGGTATCAAAGCTACTGGTCCTTACAGAGAAATATTAACAACTTGAGGTGATCCTGAAGATGTATTACTACAGGAAGGATAGTTTGAAATTTGATCCTGAAAACTTTGACAGTTGGAAGAACAAGATGAGAACACATTTTGTATGTTTGGGACTTGACTACTGGATTATCACAAAGAAGACTAAAAAGATAGTGACTGAGGATGAACTAGAGAAGGCTATTGGAGATGAAAATAATTTATTTTCAATTAATATGGTTGCAAGGGAATCTTTGATCAACACACTTTCTGAAGGTGAATTCACAAAAGTAAAAGACTTAGATTCTGCACATGAGATCTAGACAAGATTGGAAGCACTATATATAGGAGATAAATTTATAAAATAGGTAAAGCTACAGAACTAGAAGACAAATATTGAATCACTAAATATGAGAGAAGATGAGAACATTAGGGCATATGGACAAATAATTATTGAAGTAGTAACTATCATTGAAAACTCTAGAGGTACTTACAGTGAGGAAGAAGTGATTGCAAAGATACTCAGATCTTTGACACCTACATACAGAACCAAAGTACAAGATATAGAGTATATTATACCTTTGACATCAAAATTCACTAGAGAGATGTTGATTGGAAAATTAACTAATTTTGAGGTCATAGAATTGGGAGATACTTTACCTAAAGTTGAGTCAACATTCATGGCAACCATGCATAAGAACAAAAAGACCTTATCTAGAATTGTGAGCACTAGCTATAGTGACTTGAGAGAAGAGCTTGGAGACTATGTTGGCGAGTGGGAATAGATACAAGAGGAAGGAAGAATGCTAGATGAAGTGGTAGCATTGATTGCTAGAAGAGAAAAGAGAGGTAAGGGAAAATATGAAGGCAAATTACCTTTGAAATGTTTTTCATGTAACAAGATTGGTCATTTTGCATCTAGATGTCCTACAAGGGTTCCTAAGCATAAACCTAAGTTTTACAAATCAAAGTATCCTAGAGACAAGGAATGTTATAATGCTAGTGAGGGTATTTTTGATGATGATGGTGACTATGATGAAATTGGATTTATTGTTATAAATGTTGATGAACCTATCCATGAGTAAAAAGCCTTAGTATCTCGTGTTGAAAAGAAATATGAATGGGTTATAGACAGTGGTTGTTCACATCATATGTCTAGAGATAAAAATAAATTTGTGAATTTGGAAAGATATGATGGTGGTGTTGTTACATTTGGTGACAATACTCCTAAACTTATCATTGCAGTAGGATCTATTTCTCTCGATGGAAAGACTAATACTGACAATGTATTACTTGTTGATGGACTTAAGCATAATGTGTTGAGTTTTGGATAGTTAGTGGACATAGATTATTAGTGGAAATTCATAAATGGGAAATGATCTATCAAAAGTAAATCAGGAGATTTGATCACATATGGTACTAAATCTAGAGGTAATGTATTTGAATTGAATATATCTGAAGCTACTTGTTTTATTGTGAAGGTTGATGACACTTGGTTATGGCATAGAAGATTTTGTCATGTTAACTTTGATAACATTGTGAAGGAAAGTATGACTAATGTTGTGAGAGATCTACGTAAGATTACAAAAGCCATCTAACATTATGTGTAGAGAGTTTTCTATGGGGAAGTAGACCAGAAGAAGTTTTAAAAGAAATCGTATTTAGCAAAAGGGAAGTTGGATCTGGTGCATACAGATCTATGTGGTCCTACAAGAACAAGATCATATTATGGTGAAAGGTAATTTATAATTTTTGTTGATGACTTTTGTAGAATGATGTGGGGTACATACTTGAGAGAGAAATTTTAAGCATTTGAAAAATTCAAATTATTTAAAGCAAAAGTTGAGAATGAATCTGGTTTGAAAATAAAATGTTTGAGATTAGACAAAGGTGGAGAGTTTACATCATATTTATTTAATACATACTATGAAGAACATGGAATATACTGATAGGCATCATCTTCTAGAACTCCACAACAGAATGGGATAGCATAACGAAGAAATAGAACTATATAAGATACTGCAATGACTATGTTACTAGAAGGAAATGTGTCACATGTTCATTGGAGAGAAGCAATCGGCACTGCTGTGTACACCTTGAACAAAATATAGATTAGAGAAGGTACAAGAAAGAATCCTAAAGATCAAATTATTGGTGATGCAAATAAAGGTATGATGACTATATCTAGAGTTAGAGATGAAATTTGCTTGATTTCTCAAGTTGAGCCAAAGACTACTGATGAACAATGTAGAGATGAATCTTGGAATAAAGCTATGGAAGAAGAAGTTGAACAGATAAAGAAAAACAATACTTGGGAATTGGTTCCAAGGCCTAAAAAAAAATGTGATAGGTACAAAATGGGTTTTCAGAAATAAGATGGATGAGGAAGGAACAGTGGTAAGAAACAAGGCTAGGTTGGTGTGTAAAGGCTACTCACAATAAGAAGGCATAAAATATGAAGAAACATTTTCTCCTATTGCTAGGTTGGAAGCTATGAGATTATTGATGAACTATAACTGATGGAATATTTGAAGATGATAAGTTGATGATCATTGAGCTGAAAAATTTAATGCAAGACATTAAATTAGTTAATGTATTATATTTTCATTGATTTCAACTTGATATAGTTTGATTGATCATACACATATTGCCATAAAATTAAAGAGACCTAAGAAACAAAATTTTATGTGGACATTAAAACATAAAATTTTAGTGTACACCGAGTGATAGTAAACACTAGCAGACAGTGCACAACAATAGACAGTAAACCTTGAGAAATTCATAGTGTAAACTGACAAGTAGTGGTACCCAAGAAAGAGTTACCAAGCATAATTGAATTTGTTACCGAGCACAACTAGAGTCAATGACCAAGCTAAATGAAGTTGATCACCGATCATAACTAAAGTTCAAGAATGACAAAAACACTTAGCTGGCAGGAGATATATTTAGACTTAACTGATTGATTATTTTATTTTCATTGATCAGATAATCTAAAGATAAGAAGGAGATTTAAAGCTATTTTTATTCATAGTTAACAAGTAGAGATTTGTGGAGTAAAACTAAATCAGAGCTTTACAGATTAAAGCAAGAATGCCAAGATTTGTGGATCAAGAAGTAATCTACAATGTAAACAAGAAGATTGAATGGTTAAATCATGTCTATATAAAGAGACAAGTAATTCATTATGAAGAGAGGAATCCTGAGTATATTTTGTATGAAGATAGAATTCTTCATGCAGATTTGATCATATAGGTTGAAGAACCGAGCCAAGAAATTTCGCAGACACCAAGAAACAGAAGCAAGAGCATTCACTGAGAAGAAGGAAGAAAGAAGGGAGCAAAGGAATTGACCAAGCGATGAAGAGAAAAATGAAATTCAAAATGATGATTAGAATGATGAACAAAGATCTGAACCTGTACTTGCTAAATATGTCAGAAGACACCATCCACAAGACCAGATCATTGGAGACAAAAGAGTAGGAATAAGAACAAGAAGTAAGTCACTTAACACTAGATTTTTGATTTGTCATTTTGAGCCTAAATCTATTAATACTTCTCTTGAGAATCAAGAATGGATTAGTGCAATGAATGAAGATATTGAACATATTGAGAAGAATAAAACATGGACATTAGTACCTAGACCAAAAATGTCATTGGCACCAAATGGATTTTCAGAAACAAATTGAATGAGAATGGAGAAGTCACAAGGAACAAAGCAAGATTGGGATGCAAAGGGTATGCACAACAAGAAGGTATTGACTATGGAGAAACCTTTGCACCCGTTGCTAGACTAGGAGTAAGAATTATACTTTCTTATGTTTCTTTTAAAGGATAGAAAGTATACCAAAGGGATGTTAAATATGCATTTTTGAATGGGATACTAGAAAAGGAGGTATACATTGAACAACCTGAAGGGTTTGTTGATCCTAACAAAAGAAACATGGTTTGTAAGCTACACAAATCCTTGTATGGATTAAAAAAAGCAATAAGAGCATGGTTTGAAAAACTTAACTCTTATCTCATTAGTATTCGATTTGTAAGAACAAGTTATAATAGTGATCTGTATTTGAAAGGAGAAACTGATGATAAATTTTTGATTGCTGAGATATTTTTTGATGATATCATATTTGGAGGTAATGATATTCTATGCAAGTCATTTGGTGATGAAATGATAAAAGAATTTGAGATGTCAATGTTTGGAGGGATCAAATTTTTTCTTGGTCTACAGATTCTACAATAGGATGAAGGCATTTACATCACACAATCCAAATACATCAAATAAATTCTAAAGATATTCAAGATGGAAGACTCCAAATGAGTTGGAACACCTATGGCAACTGAATGCAAATTGACAAAGGAAGACAAGATAATCAAGGTAAATCAGACCTTATACCGATCTATGATAGGTAAAATAATGAATGTTGTACACACAAGACCTGATATAGCACATCTAGTTAGTATAGTTGCAAGATTCTATGTTAATCCTAAGGAATCACACATGACGGTTGTAAAAAGAATTCTGAGATATTTGAAGAATACCAAAGACTATGGTTTGTGGTACAATAAAGAAGGCAAATTTGAGCTACAAGTTTATACCAATGTTGATTGGGATAGAAACATAGATGATAGGAAGAGCACTATAGGAGGAGCATTCTTTATGGGTTATAGACTTTTCACATGGATAAGTAAAAAGAAAGGATACATCTCTCAATCAACTGTAGAAGCAGGATATGTAGTTTTTGTTGCAAATTGCTCTAACATTGCATGGATCAAGAAATTGCTGAAAGATATGAATGAAGAAATTCTTGAACCAGTAATTATCTACTGTGATAATACAAGTGCTATCAACATTTATAAGAACCCTATAATACATGCTAAAACAAACCACATAGCTATTAAGTATCATTACTTGAGGGAACAAGTAAAAGAGAAAGTGGTAATTTTGGAATATGTACAATCCAAAGAACAATTAGTAGACATATTCACAAAACCTCTGCCAAAAGATACATTTGAGTACCTGAGGAATAGACTAGAGATTCACCCTTGTCTACTAGTCACTAAGATGACTTGGAGGCTCCATTAGCCTACACATTATCAAAATATCAATCATGTTGATGTGAGCTATGATATGGAATGAAATGATATATCAGTACACTAAAGCTACATATCTAAACTAGACACTAGAGATATTGTTGGCTACTATAGAGCTATATTGATGATAGACAGAAGATTTAATGATAAATTTTTAATTGGCATTGTTGTCAAAAGGAGAGAAGGATATAATGAAATATATATCATGACGATACAAAGGAAGAGAGATATTTAATGAAATGTCCACCAGTCAAAGGGAGAGAAAATATCAGAAAAAGAAGAACATCCAAAGAGAGAAGAAAGATTCAATGAAGTAACCATCCATCAAAAGGAAAGAATTGAAGAGAGTTAACACTGCATATCTATCCAGAAATGGGAAAAGAGATTCTACAAGAAAGGGAGAGAGAAAAGCAGAAGACAAAATTGCTAAACCTATCCATTAAAGGGAATGAAGAAAGGGAGAGCACATAGCAAGAATCAAATCTAAGCTAGAAGATCTTACCGAGAGTTATATATTTGAATTAGTTATAGAATAGTAAGTTTGGTATGATATCATATTGTGTTTCCATCAATGCCAAAGGGAGATATTGATGAACTATAACTGATTGAATGTTTGAAGATGATAAGTTGATGATCACCGAGCTACAAAATTTAATGCAAGGCATTAAATCAGTTAATGTTGTTGGAAATGAGTTGAGTAACTAAGAGGGAAGGGGTGAATCGGTTACCACAAAAAAATCCAAGTCCCTTAGATGTCTTTGTTGGCAAGTAATAAATTTTATGTAAATGTGATTCACTTTTGGTTTTCATTTATGGAAACACATGTGGGTTTCAGATCGATTCCAGTAAAGATAAGTTTTGATGATTCAAAAATTGACCAAGTATAGAAGTAGAGATACATAAGTGTTTTGGATGTCGAAGATCGAGATCAATGATTTAGGGAAAGTGATATTAGAGGAAGACAGTATGGGGTATGTGTGAACTTCACCTACGATTGATTTGGTTTTGGTTAATTATACGATGAGTTAGAAATAATTTAAGATAGATAGACTGCAACAGAACAATGATACAGAGCAGTTGGACACTAGTGAAGATTGAGGGAGTATGACTTGGACTCCAGACAATCAAAGTTGTATTTTGGTTATTGATAACCTCCACATTGAATATGCAAGAGTGTTGACTATGCATTTGATATTTACTATATTAAATTTATTTTGTATTAAAGGATGACTTTGTAATATTTGTAATATTCATATTGGGAGCTGAATTTGTAAAGTTGTGAGACATATATGTAAGATATTTTTGATAAAGATAGATCTTGGTTGGTTGTAGTGGTGAGTTGGATGAATGATTGAGTGAATAGTAGAGTAGAGAATGATAGAGATCATTAAATAACTATAAAGAAACTATCTAAGCACCAATGTTGTGTGTTTTTGTTCATGACTAAGAAAACTTTGTAACTTGAATTATCTTGTAAGAGCTGTAAGCTTAGTTGGCCCCTAACAGGGTGTTGTGAACCTTTAATAGGGTTGTAATTCCTTTAACAAGGAAATGTGCTATGTAATATTTAGCTCCTAACAGGGCTAGGTCTCCTAACAAGGACATTATACTTTAGTACATGTTTGTGGGTACCCTCCCCACCACGGTTTTCCCTTGGTGAGGGTTTCCTCGAAAACAAAATATGGTGTTATGAGTATTGTTTCATTTTCTTATGTTATTTTCTTTACTGCAAGTTTATGGTTAATATTTAAATGGTTGAATAATTTCATTAAGTGCTATAATACTGATTCAANCCCCCCCCCCCCCCCCCTCTTAGTATTATCCAATCCTAACAATTAGTATCAGAGATTTTGACCCTTGGAGAGAAAGTCTAATAGCTTGAGGGAGATCAGAATGGATTTGGATAGTTTGCAAGAAAACTTTGATGCTGCACTTGAAGACCTTGATAAAGCAAAAGTAGAAAATGGAGATTGAGATTCAACATGCGAAGAGCTAAGAAATTTATAAAGAAACTAAAATAACAACTTGAGATTTCTAGAAATAAAAGACAAGATCTTGTGGTTCAGATAAAAGAGGATTCAGATGAAGATAGTTCAGATCAGGTGAAGCAACTAAAAGAAGAGAATGAAACTATGAAACTTGAAAATGAGACTATGGCTAAAGAAATAAAGATACAAAAGGATGCTAAGAAGGAAGTTGAATAAGATTTAAATAGTTCATTAGATCAAATGAAGAATGAGGCTGAAAACTACAAGAATAAGTATCTGGAAAAGGAAAAATACAATCAGATTATAAAAGGTTTACTTATTGAAGCAAAGAAACACATTGAAAAACTTCACACCAGCAGTGATTTGAATGATGAACAAAGAGACAAATAGAAACCTAAAGGTGATATGACTGGTATTGGCTTCGATGAAGCTGAATGTTCAAAGAATTAGGAAGAGAAATCAAATGAGAAGATTGATGCTGAGAAACCTTCTATTGAACCTAAAGAGAAGATCAGACCCTTTAGAGGTAGATTCTTTGGTTGTAATAGATTTGGACACATGAAGAGAGACTGCAGAGGTAATGCCCCTTTTAGAACCTTTTTCTGGCTATTGTTTTAACTATAATGGATATGGGCACAAGAAAGAAGAATGCAAAAAACCTAATCGATCAAGATATAGATAAGACAATAGAAGAGAATCTATAGTGAAACCCACATGCTACAAATGTAATAACATTGGAAACATTGTGAAGTACTGTAAGCTGCAAGTTAATCAGGAAAGAAGACCTCCTATATGTTACAAATGCAATAATCTAGGACATATAGAAAAATTTTGCAAGTATAATGGATCAGACAATAGAAGAGTACCACCTCCTATGAATTCACAAAAGAATGCAAATGATACTGGCAAGAGTGTTGTAGATTTGAAGAATGATTTTGAAAGTTGTTTTAAGAAGGAAAAAGATAGAAATAGTGGTAAGCTATGTAAGATCAAAGAAAAAAGTGAGACATCAGTTTAGGGAGAGTCAGTAGATGCTACTAGATATTTTCCTGATGGTAGCAAAATAGAATTGACCTAATTAGTTGATCATGGCCTTAGGGGGAGCATTGGATACAAACATCAGAATATATACTGCCCCAAAATTTGTGAATTGATCTTGAGTGAGCTTGGGTATAAGCTTGGCCGACATCATGAAATATACATCTAAGAGCACAACATTAGTCGATGCATATATTTTGTTTGTGAGATCTAACAGTCGACTGGACAGTTTTGAATAAAAGTGAAAATTATGACTTAAACTTATATAAATCACCATTTGATGACCTATCTCTTTACCATTTGATGAAGAGAAAGCTAAGGAGATCAAAGAGAAGAGAAATTTAGAGTATTCTACATTGGTCATGCATGATCGATTGAAAGATAAACTCATAATTCAGTGGAAGAAAGGTATTTACATCATCTAGCTATAAATGCACCTATTATTTTTGATGTTACAGATCAACCTAGGTATAAATTTTAGAAACATCCATTCAATTCATGTGAAGAGGATCCAAAGGGAGAATTTTACCAAACCCCGCATGGCGTATTACACCTAGAAGATATTAGGGCTTACATACATTAACATGGTAGTCAAGAAGATAGTCAAGAAGATGGACAAAATTGGTATCAGAGCACAGGTGAACATTCCAGGAAAACTACCAATATTGATATAGGCTATCAATATCATGCAACAAACAATTAATACACCTAACAAGGAAAATCCAAAGGATGCAGGAGAAGAAGAAAATAAAGACAACACCGATGGTCATCAAAACATCAGAGATACTCAAGATGTAACCAACACTAACAAGGTTGAAGACATTGTGATCCTCTTGACTACTATCCTGTATCAATATTGGTATTTTGTTTGGAATGTTCACTTGTAAAAATTAAATCAGACCTAATAGTCAAGAAGATAGTCAAGAAGAAGGAAAAAATGGTTAAGAATATCAAGAAGATTCTATCTGTAGACGAGGAAGAAGCTGGGCAGGCTGAAGAAATTGAACAAGAGGAGGAAACCAAAGAAAAGGTGTCTGTTGGTAAAGATGAAGAAAAGACTAACTCAAAGGAAATAGAGTTAGAATCACCACCTCCTCCACCATAAAAGAAACCAAGAACTATAGCTGCTTCAAGGACCAGAAGCCAAACGTCCAAAGAGTCTACTCCTTCACATCTTAAGAAAGGAAAAGTCAGGACTTACAAGAGAAAAGCCTCTGCACTGAAGAGAGGACAAAACAAGAAGGGTAGAAAATACATCAGAACCCAAGAGGATATAGAGGACACCGAATGAGATGAAGCCTTAGAGGAAGAAAATGTCAAGGTAAAAGAACCTGACACTATTGATTACATTTTTGTTTATATTATAAATTTTGGATCCATTACTGATCCACACATTTGGAAATGGGGGAAAAGAAATCAAGAAGATCAAAAAAAAATTGAAGAAGCCATGATAGCTAAAATGTACAACTTCAAATACGTACCCATTCAATTTGAAGGAATTTATGTTCCATGGGAACTCTTGGATAGATTATCCACCTGTTGGAAATTTTCTTTGGCAAATGAGAAAGAAATTAGAGAGAGAGAGAGAGTACTTGTGTCTCTAATACCACCTGAATCAAAAAAGGTAGAGATAAATGAAATGATGGAGAAACACAAGAAATAATTCTCACCAAAGCTAAGGGAATACAAATTTATTGAAGGCAAGTTTATTGAACTTGAAAAGGACAGTCAAAATAAATGGTACAAAATCATGAATAGACCAGTTGAGAAAGACATCCCTGACAAAGACCTTCAAAAACAAGATGTTGATAACGCAAGCCAAGATGATACATCCATTGAGCTGGACAAAGAGGAAGATGATACAACAGGGAATAACAATGCAGATGTGGTAGATGAAACAAGGGGTGATACCACAAATGACAACATTGTGGATACCAATGTCATCAACATTACTGATCACCTAGAAAAATAAATCAATAAGGATGAAGATGTCAGTGTTACAAAATATACAACCGATGAACAAGACACAACAATTGATGGAGCACAGGTGAACATTCCAGGAAAATTGCCAATATTGATACAGGATATCAATATCATGCAACAAACAAGTAAATCACCTGACAAGGAAACTCCAAAGGATGCAAGAGAAGAAGAAAATAATGATAACACCGATGGTCAGAAAAAAATTGGAGATACTCAAGATGTAACTGACACTAACAAGGTTATAGAAGGAGATAAGGAAAAAGATGTCGAAACTCAAGAAAAGAATAACACCAAAATAGATGATGCCAAGGACACTAATGAAGGAGACAAACCAAAAGATGGAACTCCTGAGAAAATAGACAAAGGTGCTACCGACGATGCTAAGGTGAATGTAGAGACATCTGCAGACACCCAATGAGCTAAAACCAATGCAAAGTAGAAGAAAGAAGCACAACAAGTCACAACATCAAGCATAATAGAAAAGGCTAAAAAATTAGCAATGGTGCTACATTCCACTGAGTCACAAAAGAAGAAGAAGACAAAGAAGAACAAGTTAGAGGTTACACTAGGTGAAATCCTTGAAATACTGAAGTGTGACCCCACTACACTTGACATGGATGCACTACAAGAATATGGAGATATATGCCAAAGGAAGGCATTACAAGAAAAGCTGAAGAAACAACATAAGGAATCAATGGTACTAGAAACAACATGGGACATTCTACAGCAAATTGTACCTGATGTTGATATGGATCAAAGAAAGCCTCTAATTGATCAACTAGCTATCATCGTCAACACCTTCACAACTCACAACATTGATGCTAAGAAAGCAATTGAGGAGAGAGAAGAAATGAAGTACCAACAAAAGCTCCTAGAGAACATCAGCCAAGAAGTGGCCGAGAATACGGTAAAGCTATCAGAATTCCTTACTAAATTAGACCCCATTATATCTAAAGCTATAACCTTACTTCAAAAGCTAAGCACAATAGAAAATTTCACTCAAGAAAATAGTGAAAATATAGCAAAGCTAGATACAGATCTAGCAAACAGTGCTAGTAGTTTAACCACATATGGAGAAAATACAGTCAAACTGCATTATGAAAATATCATATAATTAAAATGGTTAAGGAAAGAGCTGTGGGAAGTAGAGACATGATTCATAGAAGAAGTAACCGAGCTACAGGCTCAACTTCTGCCAAATCTTACACTGCTACAACAGCATATCACTTCTGCAAGGCAACTGATAGCAACTCCTGAGATGTCTCTAGCAGACAACATCTATGATATGCATGCCAAGATAACACTTGAGAAAATGGCTCAAGAAAACCTAAAGGTGCAATGGGAGAAAATGATGGAATACATGAATTCTTCTCATTCACACATTTTTTATAAGCTCTAAGGTAATTGACCTTTGCCCTTAATATCAAATAAAGGGGGAAATGATACTTGTACAAAATATCATTGAAAATGTTATGTACATTTAGTCAGACTAGGAAAAAGGTACATATGTATATGTATATTCATAAAGGGACAATGATATGAAGAAGGAAAATATATCATATGTACAGATATACCGGCATATAGTTAGGGGGAGTCATTAAATGACTAAGGATTATATATGTTGTATATACTTAACATTTTGTTAGTATTTTCCACATATCAGTTTTTGATACTAATGTCAAAGGGGGAGATTGATGAAATTAATTTGTCATTAGTACAAAAACAACACTTTTGGTAAGCTTACACCGAAAGACAGTAAAGGGAAAACTGAAGATCAAATTGGCAGAACACCAAAAATGACTAAGTACAGAGAAAACCAATGACACAAGGCAATGTGTAAACCAAAAATCAAAATACAGAGAGTTATAGTGGAACTTGATAGAGGGACCTGAAATGCAAGTTATAGTGTAGACTGACAAAATAGATTTAGTGCAACTGACAGTAAAAACTGAAGGACAGTCAAGCATGACTGAAAGACAGAACCGAAAGTCAGTTGTAGCCCACAAAAAGTGGATCTGACTTCCACGTCAGATAAAGAAAGGTATTCTATTTATAGGATATTTAATTTTTTTAAATCAATTTATTTAGGGACAAGAAACATTAATGTAAGTGTTTTAATTAGTCTAACTAATTTAAAGTACATAGCCTAGGAGATCTAGGTGGAGGTTGTAAACCTAATCTTAGAGTTAACATTGTTTTTATCACAACTCGATGAATTCAATCCATCTATAAATATATGATTTAATAATTCACTAGAATGTGTGCGTAAGAGAGAGGATAACAGAATGAGCACAGCTATGGATTGAATTGAGAGTTTCAAGAACCAGAACAGAAAAAGAAGAATTTTGTTTGCAGAACCAATAACAGAGGAAACCAATAATTAGAGGTATTATTCAATCACAGCTAAGGTGATATTAGTTTTATGTGAGCTACATAGGATTTGTATCAGCAATAGGAGATTACATTTACCAGTTAAATTTGTAATTTTCTTTCACTCTAAAAAGTGAAGCAAAGTGTCAAAATTCCTTTCAAGAAAGGTGGATTTAACAGTCCAATATCAAATCTCTTAACCGAGTGCACACTTAACAGTGTTTCTAAAAGCTCCTAACAGAGTAGACTTTAAAAGGTCTCCACCAATACTCCTAATAGGCTAGATCATCAGAAGTGATCAAAATTGTAAGCCTTAAATGACCCCTTCCATTCTGCAAATAGTGAAGTTTTGTGGGTGTCATCCCCACCATAGTTTTTACTTCCTAACAGGAGTTTTCTGCGATATCATATCATATGTTATGTGTCAATTATGTTTATGAATGTTTCTATGAATGACTCACATGTTTATTAAGGTTATGAATTGATATAACTTACACAAATATAATGTACATCAGATTGAATGGATATGTAATTTATTACAAAGGTTAATTTATTAAAGGATAAGAAAAAGTTTTAGAGGTACTAATTCACCCATCCCCTCTCAGTTTACTTCCCATTAAACCCAACATTATATACATTATAAGTATGATATACTAGGAATTGATGATATATCAACTAAGATGGAGTATATGACTAATAATGGAATCATGATAGAAGAATACAAACACATTGATCAGGTGAGCATAATGAAAATTTTGGACTTATGCGAATTCGATGAAGATGAATGGTTTAAGCTACTATTAAGTAGGATTCGTGATCAATTTATTTGGTGAGGTGATCAACCTGTGAAGATTTTTAGTGACCTAATCCATGAAGTCACTAGACTGGACAACACCAGAGTCATACCTATTGTAGAGAAACATTTGAAGAAAGAATTTGAAACCCTAACACATTCCAAATGGGACAAATGGGCAATGACAATGAACATCTTTCAGCAAGATGTGAGATTGATTTATATGATACTTGGGTAAAAGTTCTACTATAGTAACAAACCTAACTTAGTATCTTCTGTAGTAATCATGATGGAATGGAGAATGGTGAAGGAGAATGTAGAATATAACCTATGTAAAGTTCTGGCACAACAATTCCTTGAAAATGTGAAGCTAGTGAAGAAGGACAAAACTAAGACCTTCAGATTTGGTTCATTGTTGATGCATATGTTTATTCATATTGAGCACAAATTTCTTGGCTTACATCCTAGTGCTTGGAAATCTATGATACCTACTGGTATTCTAATTTTGCAGAGTTACAAGAGATAAAATGCTACTTGGGTTGATGGAGAATTGTTTTCCATGATCAAAATCCTACAAAGACAGATGAAAACTAGATACAGGATACATGAAGACATTGTTGAAAAATATAAAGATACAATTTGTTTCATGGTTGAAACTAATTGTGTATGTTTTCAATTAGTCATACCCAGAAAGAAATGGTGTTATCCTGTGGGTTATGAAGTAAGTTCTAAGGTACTTACCATGCAAGTAGAACATGTTCTTGCATCATAAATTGATACAATAGAGGAAAGATGGGGAGCATATGAGGAGAAGTCAGAAAAGGTGAGAGAAGAATAGAATAGAGGTCTGAGGAAGAGAAATATTTAAAATCTTGTACATGAATGCAGTGTAAAATATGGGTTGACAGTAGAAGAACTGAAAGAAGTGAAAAAGAAGATGACAGAAAAATCTCTTGGACTAGAAATTGGAAGTATTGTAGCCTTTCCCACTCCTGAGGTAGTCATGGTAGATAGTCCACCTCCTCCACAATAGAAAATAGCACAAGCAGAGAACATTACTTCTAGAGTTACTAGATCAAGCATGCAGACATCGCCTAAAGAGTAGAGCATAGTAACAGAAGAGAAGCAAGTAGAAAAACACATATGGAAACCTGACCTAAAGATGTTAGAGAAGAGAGCATTAGAACAAGGTAAATTAGTCACAATTGATAAATACTATGAAAGTTATGAAGAATTAGAAAAGCTCAAGATTGAAGGCATTATGATTGAACATTTACTTACTTTAAAAAAGACACTTTTAGAAATTGAAGGAAGTATACCTATAGACTTATATGGGATATTGGAGATAAGAAAACATGTAGCACAGATTGAAGATGATACAATCAGGAACCAAGAAATTGATAACATGTTGCCTATGATATCACTGCAAGAAAGGGTAGAATATACAAGGAATAAAAACCTTTGTTAAGGACCAAGGTGAGATTGTTGAAAATCATTGCAAGGAAGTATGATGAAGTAACCAAGGAAACACAGAAGGCACTAGAGAAGATATTGATGAATACTACTTCTATAAAGCCCCCGCCTCCTAAGACCACTTTGCCTACACAATTGGGAATGGATGAAAACTCAAAAGCAACAGAGACAACTTCTGAGAAGAGCAGAGTAGATCCACCACCAGATTTATATGTTTCTTGTGTGGAAGTAACTCTTGACACCTCTCAAGATGAAAAGGACCCTTTTGGAGGGAATATGGACACTTCCATAGCAGATGAGGCTAAATAAAATAAGGAAGAAGAACAGAAGAAGGAAGAAGAATAGAAGAAGGAAGAAGAAAAAAAGATAGATCACCAAGAGGATGAAAAGAAAGAGGTAAACACATCATCCATCTCATTGTTGGCAAGCAGTGATGTAAATGTTGATAGCATAGATGAAGTTGAATTGGTAAAATTGGAATTTACTGCTTTGCACAAAGCCAAGGAATGTTAAGAATAGAAAGGAGAAAAAAAGGCCAAAGTAATTACAAGAGAAATTGATATTGTAAACAAATTGCTTCCAGTACCTATTTTTTTCCAGAACAAAGATGATATTGAAAATCTGAGAATTACACTTGATGAATTATATGGGCACTATGCGAATTTAGTGAAGATTGTAGAGGAGAAAGAAGAGAAGGCATATTCAAAGAAGAAGTTAACAGTAGTTTTTAAGTCTATCACGTGGGACCTAGGCATTGTGAAAACTTGCTTGAAAAATGCAAAGAGCTGCATTGGACATGGGAGAAAATTGTTTAGTTATTGCATGAATCCAATAAGGCATGTTCAGAATCTAAAACACATTATTGCCAAAGAGAGGGAAACTCTGAATAGTATGATGGACGGTTGTGAAACATCTTCACAATCCACAATAGAGTTAGGCAAGAAAGTCACAAGAATTTTGGCTAAACTCAGTGTATTGGATAATGAGAAAGGGAGAGTATTGACAAGATTTAATTTGTTGAAGAGCTTTATCACTCCTAAGCTAACCATACTTCAGGTTCATCTCTCAGACTTGGAGAAAGTAAGAGATTCACTGAATAAATCTATTCCCACAGACTTGAAAGAATTTGAGACCACATCATTTTCACTGAATGGATTAATTCACATTAGCCAAATATTGTTCAAAACATGGAATGCAAAAGTGAATATCTTGGAAGATTCTTTTCAAGATATTCTGAAACTGGTGAGCAAGCACTAAATCTTATTATTTTGTATGCACCTTTTTCATTGTTGTCAAAGGGGGAGAAGAGAGAAGAAAAAAAAATATAGGAAAAGAGAAGAAAATGGGAGAAGAGACAAGAAGAGGAAGGAGAGAATATAGAGGAGACAATTTTTTTTTGTTGGAACACTTATTCATTTTTTTTGTTAAGTGTTGCCATCAATGCTAAAGGGAGAGATTGTTGGCAAGTGATCAATTTTGTGTAAATATGATTCACTTTTTGGTTTTCATTTATGGAAACATATCTAGGTTTTAGATTAATTCTAGTAAAGATAAGTTTTGATGATTTAGAAATTGACTAAGTATAGAAGTAGAGATACAGAAGTGTTTTGGATGTTGAAGATCGAGATCGATGATTTAGGGAAAGAGAGCTTAGAGGAAGACAATATGGGGTATATGTGACCTCCACCTAAGATCTATTTGGTTTTGGTTAATTCTACGGTGAGTTAGAAAGAATTGAAGATAGATAGACTATAGTAGAATAGCGATACAGAGCAGTTGGAGAGTAGCAAAGATTGAGGGAGTATGACTTGGACTCCAGACAATCAAAGTTGTATTTTGGTTATTGATAACCTCCAGATTGACTATGAAAGAGCACCAACTATGCATTTGATATTTACTATATTAAATGTATTTTGTATTGAAGGCTGACTTTGTAAAATTCATATTGGGAGGCGACTTTGTAAAGTTGTGAAATATTTATGTAAGATCTTTTAGATAAAGATAGATGTTAGTTGGTTGTACTGGTGAGTTGAATGAATGATTGAGCAAATAGAAGAGTAGAGAATGACAGAGATCCTTAAAGAACTATA
Organism: Thuja plicata; assembly: GCA_018584345.1. Classification (NCBI taxonomy): domain Eukaryota; kingdom Viridiplantae; phylum Streptophyta; class Pinopsida; order Cupressales; family Cupressaceae; genus Thuja; species Thuja plicata. The sequence continues at coordinate 1,192,950 of MU224173.1, forward strand.
AAGGAACTATCTAAGCACCAGTTTTGCTTATTTTTGTTCATGACTAAGAACACTTTGTAACCTAAATTATCTTGTAAGAGTTGTAAGCTCAGTTGGCCCCTAACAGGGTGTTGTGAACCTTTAACATAGTTCTAATTCCATTAACAAGGAAATGTGCTATGTAATATTCATCTCCTAAATGGGCTAGGTCTCCTAACAGGGACATTATACTTTAGTACATGCTTGTGGGTACCATCCCCACTAGGGTTTTCCCTTGGCCAGGGTTTCCTCGAAAACAAAATATGGTCTTATGAGTACTGTCTCATTTTCTTATGTTATTTTCTTTACTGTAGGTTTATGGTTAATATTTAAATGGTTAAAGAATTTAATTAAGTGCTAAAATACTTATTCACCCCACCTCTCACTAATATCCAATCCTAATAGTCTTAAACAAATCAGTCATTGTTGCTCGGTTAACATAGAAAATCTTAATATATTAACTATGATTATCTTTAGTAATTAATTGCAGAAACATAAACCATAAATAAAATGAAATGTACACAAATAACACCAAGATTTAATGTGGAAACCCAATATGGGAAAAACCACCAATAGAAACTAGTCACTATTTTTCACTCTTATGAAGTGAGCCTTGTTGGGAGCCAACCCTGTTAAAGGTTACAATAACACACTATTAGGTGTGACCCGGTTAGAGGATTTAATCACCCTATAACGAGTGGCCTTGTTAGAGGTCTTCAAACACTTTAATGTAGAAATGTCACCTTGTGAGAGGATTTACAAAAGACTGTTAAGTCTACTCTGTTAAGAGATTTTTATCACTACTACAATTGTTAGAGAGTAATAATGGATTGACATGTTTTGATAAGAAACTATCTTTGCTAATTTAGATCTTTGTTCAGTATTAAATACTTGATCCTCACTGATCATATATTCTATTGCAGTCCTCTATATTTTGTCCTCAATCAAAATCCCTTATGATTTCGCCTTCACTCTTCATATCACACTTCACATGCAATTCCACATCACCACAATTATCTCACACAATTCAATCCAAACTTGAGCTTACATATATATGTTAAGCCTTGTCAAGTCGGCCTTGATATCCTTCCAAATAAATAATAAAACTCATGTCTGTCGGCTGCATATAACTAATTTATCATAAAATATAATCCATTGTTAGTCAGCTGACACTAATTATTTTTCTTGGTCAACACTGAAATCCTTCAATGCCTTACCAACACTATAATGCATGAGTAAACTTGGTTAGAAATAAAATCACTTTGTTCACCTTCAATTCCTGAGAGAGCTTGACAAACACTGTCTGTGCTCGGATAGGATTAGACATTTGTGTAAACATCGTTATACTTGTGTAAACATGAATGAAAATACACAATTGAATAATTGTCATCAACAATCTTCCTCTTTGGTATTGATGGCAACACAACATGTCATAATAAAAATAATTATAGAGCAGCAGACATAAGAATGAAATATTATTAATGTCCTTATCTTCATTCTGATTCTCATCCAATCTTATTAATGTCTTTAGCTTCATTCTGATTCTCATCCAAAACTCCCTCAATCACTAAAATACAGATTTCCCCCTCCTACATTAATCTTTGTCTCTGATAAAGTTCTCCCTTTGTTATCAATCTCTCCATTAGTAATCTCTCCCTCCATCATGAATTATTATGACATATAATAATTTCTCCTTCTTTAACAACCAATGCCAAAGACACTAACTGACATATCAATGAAATTTTAATGTGCATGTCTGTACTGATTCATATGCAATAAGCTCTAAATATCTGCATCAACGTGTTAAGTTTGATATGTATCTTATTTGATGCATCACTAAACTGTGTTTTAGTGAGCCTCAGTTAGGGGAATTACCCCTATCTTTCCTCTAAGATATAAAAATGCATCCTTTGGTAGCAGTTTTGTGAATATGTCTGCAATTTTTTCTTTGGTATTCACATATTCCAATCTTACTTCTTTGTTCTGAACCAATTCCCTCAAGAAATGATACTTTATTGCAATATGTTTAGTCTTGGTATGCATCATAGGGTTCTTTCAAATGTTAATAGCACTGGTGTTATCACAATAGATAATGATTGGTTCTGTGATTTATACCTTCATACCTGACAACAATTGTTTGAACCATATGATGTTTGAACAATTCACTACTGTAGCAACATATTATGCTTTTGCTATAGATTGAGAAATGCAGTTTTGTTTCTTGCTTGTCTAGGAGACTAACCTCTTTCCAAGAACTAGTGCTCCACCATTTGTTCTCTTTCTGTCATCAACACTTCCTTCCTAATCAGCATCAGTAAAATTCTTCAAATCAAATTTTCCTCCTTTCTTATACCATAATCCATAATCTTCAGTACCCTTAAGATATCTCAAAATCCTTTTGATAGTCATCAAATGATTCTCTCTAGGATTAGTTGAAAACCTTGCAACAATATAGAATGCTAATGCAATATCAGGTCTAGTGTGAACAACATATTTAAGTTTGCCAATCATGGATCCATATGTAGTCCTATTTACCTCATTTGAATCATCATCCTTAAATAGCTTATGTCCAGTAGGCATAGGTGTTCCAACTAGTCTAGAGTCTTCCATCCAAAATTTCTTTAGTATCTCTTTTATGTATTTAGAATGAGTAATGTAGATACCATCCTTCATATGATAAAATTGTAAGCCAAAAAAGAATTTGATTTCACCAAACATAGACATCTCAAATTCCTCACTCATAGCTTCTAAGAATGCTCTACATAAGTCCTCATATCCAGTAAACAATATTTCATCAACAAATATTTCTGCCAATAGTATCTTGTTCTAAACTCCTTCTTTGATGTACAAGCTACTTTTTTCATTAGTTCTCTCAAATCCAATGCTTATCAGGTAATCATGTGATCTTTCATACCAGGCTCTTAGAGCTTGCTTCAGTCCATTGTAAATGCTTTGTGTAGTTTGCAAACCATATTCCTTTTGGTATGTTCTACAAAACCTTCAGGTTGCTCAATGTAGACTTCCTCTTCAAGAATGCAAATTTTATATTCATTTGATATACCTTGAATCCTTTATGTGCAACATACGCCAGAAGAGTTCTGACTCCTTCAATTCTTGCAACAGGAGAAAAAATTTCTCCATAATCAATACCCTCTTCTTGAGCATATCCTTTACATGCTATTCTGGCTTTGTTTCTAGATAATTCACCTTTCTCATTCATCTTGTTTCTGAAAAATCACTTAGTACCAATCACATTATTGCCTTTTGGTCTAGGTACAAGAGTCCAAGTTTTGTTCTTTTCTATCTGCTCAATTTCTTCATTAATTTCTTCAATCTAGTTATCATCATTCAATGCATCTTTAACAGTTTTAGGTTCAATTTCACTAAGTAAACATGTACCTTTTATTTTTATCCTTTTCATTACACCTTCTGTCTGATCTCCAATTATTTGTTCAGGTGCATGATGCCTTCTAACATATTTATCAAGTACAAGATCCTTCCTCTTTGATTCTAGGCTTTCTCCACTATGTTCATCGTACTCAAATATTATGTCATGTTCTTCTATCTGATACTCAGGTTCCACTATTTGAGACTCGGGTGTATCTGTCTGTGACTTGGGTACCTTTGTCTATGACTTGGGTGCCTCTATCTGTGACTCATTTTCTTCAGTCGGAGACTCAATTCCCTATGTTTGTGACTCAGTTTCTTTAGTCAACATCACTGGTTGCAACAAGGTTTATACTAATGAATTATGTGGTTGACATGCTTGATGCCCAATCAACATTGCTTGTGTCTTAGGTATAGTATCAGGTTCATAATACAAAAATGTTTATGTAATCTTCAGGCTCTTTATTGCTTTGTTCTTCATTTCTTGCTGCAAACTCATCAACCTTTACATGCACACTTTCTATGACTTTATGAGTAGTAATATTTAAACATTTATATGCTTTGCTTTTTCTGGAGTAGCCAAGGAATATACCTTCATCACCTTTTACATCAAACTTTCCATTTTTTGTTTCCTTCAAGATGTAGCATCTACTTCCAAATACTTTGAAATAATGAACATTAGGTTTATAGCAATACCATAATTCAAAAGGTGTCTTCTCAGTACTTTTCTTTAGTTGAACTTGGTTCAAGGTGTGAATTGTAGTGCTAACTGATTCCTTCCAGTATTTTGTAGCAACATCCTTCTCAATCATCAAGGTTCTTGCACAATCCATAATGGATCTATTCCTTCTTTATGCTATACCATTTTGTTGTGGTGTACCTGGGGCAGATACCTATCTTTTTATTCCTCTTTCATTTCAAAACTCATTGAATTCATTAGAAATGAACTCTCCTCCTCTATCAGATCTTAAGCATTCAAGTTTCTTTCCTGATTCTTTTTCAACTCTGGCTAGGTACTATTTGAACTTCTAAAAGGCTTCTGATTTTTCTTTGAGAAACATAACAGTCATCATTTTGGAATGATCATCAACAAATACAATGAATTAATTCTCACCTGTGTTACTTGTTGTTCCAATTAATCCACATAAGTTAGTATGCACCAATTCCAAGACTTCTTTTGTATTGTAGTTCTTTCTCTTGAAGCTATTTTTGCCCATTTTCCCAATTTGACATTGTTTTCATATTGCTAGTTCAGGTTTCTTCAGAACAGGAATACCTCTTACTCTTATATTCATACTTATGTTGATCATGTTTTCAAATTTCACATGACACGATATTTTATATCATAACTAGCTTTCTTCTACTTGTGCAATAAAACATGAACTTTCATTGAGATCAAGATAAAATAGATTACCTTTTGTTTTCTTTCCAGTTCCAACTAGGTTTCCTCTACCATCCAGGATCTTGGCCTTACCATTCATGAATTCTACCTTGAAACCAATTTTATCTAGTTGTTCCACACTTAGTAGATTATGCCTTAGTCCTTCAACCCAATAAGCATTATCACATTTGATTCCTTCAGTAAGAACAATACAACCTTTACCTTTTACATAGTAGGGTTCATCATTCCCAAAACTAACACTCCCACCATCATAGTGTTCAAGATGTTCAAATTTGGTTTTATCACCAATCATGTGGTGAGAACAACCACTATTAATTATCCATGTGTCAATCTTGATAATATGAGAATATAGTGTTGTCTTTTCATTGTCTTCACTATCTGACTCATCCTTAATAGCAATGTAAACCATTTCATCTTCATCTTCATCACTATCAGAATCTTTAGCAATATAACAAGATTTCTTACCTTTGTCCTTGTAGCTTTTATAATCTTTCTTGCCTTTATACTTTTTGAACTTTTTCTCACCTTTGTCTTCCTTGTTTGGACACTTAGTAGCAATGTGACCAACCTCACCACATGAAAAGAAAAACAATGGTATTCTTCCTTTGTATCATCCTTTTCCTTTTGTAGATCTCCTTGCAATTAATGCTTCAATGATTCCCATATCCTCATCATCAGAATCATCATCACTATCACTGTCAATCTATTTTCCTTTCATTTTTCCAAGGTTTAATTTATCTTTGAATGCTGACTCAAGATTGCTAGGATTAGGATAATAATTGTCAAAGTTATCCAACTCAAAAGATGATAATCTTCCAATAAATCCATCTAGAGTTATGTCATTACTACATCTCATCTCTTGAATATTTGAAACTCTAATTGCATAGATAGGAATTCAAGCTCTTAATACCTTGTTGACTACTATTTTATCTTCAATTGTTCCACAAGTAGCTCTGATTGCACTGACACTTTTCTTGATTCTTTCACTGTATTTTGTAATGTTTTCTCATTCTTTTCTTTTCATCATATCAAATTGACCTCTGAGACTTTCTTCTTTGGCTCTCTTTAAATTTGCATCTCCTCCATAGATATCATGCAGTTTGTTCCACATATCAAATGTAGTAGGGAAGTCCTTGACTTCATCAAATTCCAAATAGCTGAGTGCAGAGGATATAGCAACCATCATTATGTTGTGATACTTCATTTCCACCATCTGATCCACAGACATAGGTCTCAATGGTTCCACATACTTGTGATCTAGGAATTGCAAACCAGTGTCTCCAATAGTAGATAGTTGTAGCCTCATCAGATCTTGCCATGCAGCGAAGTTGTCCTTGTTGAGCTTAGGGATCTCCCTTCTGTAAGACATCTCTGATCTTTAGCTTAGGCCTTTTAACCTTCCCTGTAAGCACTTGCAACTCTGATACCAATTGTTGGAAATGAGTTGAGTAACTGAGATGGGAGGGGTGAATCAGTTACCACAAAAACAAATCCAAGTCCCTTATATGTCTAAAACAAATCAGTCACTGTTGCTTGGTTAAGATAGATATTTCACTGTCAGTCAGTTAGCATAGAAAATCTTAATATATTAACTATGATTATATTTAGTAATTAATTACAGAAACATAAACCATAAAGAAAATTAAATGTACATAGATAATACCAAGATTTAATGTGGAAACCCAATATGGTTAAAACCACCAATAGCAACTAGTCACTATTTTTCACTCTTTTGAAGTGAGATCTGTTAGGATCCAACCCTCTTTAAGGTTACAATAACATACTTTTAGGTGTGACCTGGTTAGAGGATTTAATCACCTTGTAAGGAGTGGACTTGTGAGAGGTCTTCAAACACTTCAATGTAGAAATGTCACCTTGTGAGAGGATTTACAAAAGACTGTTAAGTCTACTCTGTTAAGATATTTTTATCATTGCTACAATTGTTAGAGAGTAACAATGAATTGACCTGTTTTGATAAGCAATTGTCTTTGCTGATTTAGATCTCTTTTCTAGATTAAATACTTGATCCTCACTAATTGGATATTCTATTGTAGTCCTCTGTGTTTTGTCCTCAATCAGAATCCCATCTGATTTCTCCTTCACTCTTCATATCATACTTCACATGCAATTCCACATCACCACAATTATCTCACATAATTCAATCCAAACTTGAACTTACATATATATGTTAAGTCTTGTCAAGTCGGCCTTGATATCCTTCCAAATAAATAATAAAACTCATTTTTTTCGGCTGCATATAACTAATTGTCCATAAAATATAATCCTCTATTAGTCAGCTGACACTAACTATTTTTCTCGATCAACACTAAAATCCTTCAATGCCCAACCAACACTGTAATTCCCGAGTGAACTCGATTAGAACTAAAAAACACTTTGGTCATCTTCAATGCCTGAGAGAGCTCGACAGACACTGATTGTGCTTGGATAGGATTAGACATTTCTATAAATATCACTATACTTGTGTAAACATCAATGACAATACAAAATTGAATAATTTTCATCAAAAAATGTATGGTATTGTCATTGATGTCAACTTGATATAGTCTGATTGATCATACACATATTTTCATAAACTTAAAGAGACCAAAGGAAAAAAAAATTATGTGGACAATAAAACATAAAAGTTCAGTGTACACCAAGTGACAGTGCACACTAACGGACAGTAAACCTAGAGTAGTTCACAGTGTACACCGACAAGAAGTGGTACCCAAGAAAGAGTTACCAAGCATAACTGAATTTGTTACTAAGTACAACTAGATTCAATGATCGAGCTCACTGAAGTTGATCACTGATCAAATCTGAACTTCAAGAATGACAAAAACACTTAGCTGACAAAAGCTATATTTAGAGTTAACTGATTGATTGTATTATTTTCATCGATTAGATAAGCCGAAGGTAAGAATGAGATTTAAAGCTATTTTTATTCACAGTTGACAAGGAGAGATTTTTGGAATAAAACTAAAGCAGAGATTTACAGATTAAAGAAAGAATGTCGAGATTTGTTGATCAAGAAGTGATCTATGATGTAAACAAGAAGATTGAATGGTGAAATTGTGTCTATACAAAGAGACAAGTAATTCATTATGAAGAGAGGAATGCTGAGTATATTTTGTGTGAAGATAGAAGTCTTCATGAAGATCTGATCATATAGGCTGAAGAATAGACCCAAGAAATTCTATAGACATCGAGAAACAGAAGCAAGAGCATTCACCAAGTAGAAGGAAGAAAGAGGGGAGAAAAGGAATTAAACATCATATTGATCAAAGAGGTATTTGTGGACTAACAATATATCTGAATATCTACAAAATTAATGATGACATGTAACTGATTGAATGTTTGATAATGTTAAGTTGAAGATGATGCAATACATTAAATCAGTTAATGGTTTGTATTGTCATTGATTTCAACTTGATATCCTCTGTACGGTCATGTACATAATGCCAAAGACTTCAAAGAATCAATGGAACAATGATTATGCTTTCAACAATGCATAAAATTCAAGTATTCACTAAGTGATAGACAACACCGATGGAGTGCACACCATCGGTAAAGGCAGCGAAAAAGTCACAGTAATACCCGACGAGTAGAAGATAGTGTTGCCTGATGAAGCAGAATCACAAGTTTCCTGATGAGAAAAATCCAATGATGCCCGACAGATGGAGATCCCAAAGCTAACTAGAGTTACACCAATGGAACTGGCAGTTGTCACCAATGACAAACTGTAGAATTGACCGACTGAACAGAGAGTTTAGAAAATGACAAAATATCTAGCTGGTAGAGCTTAAGGATAGAATTAACTGGTTGTTTTATTTGTTTTATTCGACCATAGTTAAATAATTTACTTAAAGAAGATTTATACAATTGGAAAGAAGATAACTACAAGATAAATCAGGAGTTAAAGTCATAAATCAAATTGGCTGGATTGTTTTTCACACCAAGAATCAAGAATCAAGAATCATGAATTAAGGAATATCATGTCTATATAAGAGACAAGAATAATTCATTTCCATAAGCCATCAGATACATGGAAGGGGAGTGAATAGAAAGAGGATGCTGAAGAGAGATGGTGAAGGATAAACTTCATATAGTCCTGATCAATCAAGCTGAAGGAGAGCTAAAGAATTCTGCAAACACCGAAGAACAATGAAGCACAACATCACAGAGAAGAAAGTGTGGAGCAAAAGGAATTGAATTGATACATTGATCAGAGAGGTATTGTACTTAAATAGATCTGAAAATCTGCAATTTAAAGTTGCATTAGAAACAGGTCATAGTGTTTCAGTTTAACCATTGAAACATCAAGTCTCTTAACAGAGCAAGACTTAGCAATATTCTATAATTGAGGTATATCCTAACAGATTACCAAAAAGGTTGATTCATGAAAGTAGCATCAAATTTTCATAAAGCCTATTGACAACCTAAGAAGAAGGTTGATTCAAGGATGGTAGCTATATTTGCCTAAAGCCTGTTAACAGTCTAAGAAGGAGGTTGATTCAAGGATGGTAGAAAAATAGATGCCAGATACTAAGTGACAACCTATATGTATAAAATCCTATAACAAGGTCGCACTTAACAGTGTGTTTGTAACCTTTAACAGGGTTGGCTCCTAACAAGGCTCACTTCAAAAGAGTGAAAATTTGGGGTACCGGTCCCAGTGGTTTTTCCCTTAATAGGGTTTCCATGTTAAAATCCATGTGTTATGTGTGTATGGTTTATTACTTTATTGTTTTACATTTCATATGCATTTCTGGATTGATTGGTATACTCTGCATATTTACTAAGTATCGGTAAATAAGTTTTACTGCTTATCGGTTATCAAGGAGAATAAGGACAGACAAGGTAAACCGACAGACAGTTAATTAT